>JANLJB010000400.1:39164-71269 GCA_026212285.1 Bursera cuneata
TGAGGGGTATTAAGTAATTTTGGTAAATATTGTGTGAAATCACTGATATTAACCTAACTATTTGTTTATTTGTTTGCAAGGGGTAGGGGCACATATGTAATTTGATTCATTCAGCTTGAGATATGGAGGATATGTGTGGGCTTTATTTATCATCATTGGAAATGATTCAGCTGAGAGCTGCTACGTACAGACGGTTTGCTGTCAGTATGTGTACATACGGGCATTTCCGTCATTTCAATCCGTGGGCACTATCTACGTTTCACCGAAAAGGTTTTGTGCAAGGTCGGTGATGTTAGCATCTCTCTTGGGTCTACTTTTGTTTTTGCTTTCGTGTCATTTACATAGGGTTTCGTCTGCCTCTAATGTGCTCGCAACCTAAAATCATATGAGTACCACGTGGCATGTTTTGATGGCTCTTCGGTGTGATTGAAAAACTAGGGTTTTTATTTTTTAATTTTAATTGTTATTAAATCTAAATTATTTTCAAAATAAATCTAAATTTCGGGTCATCCAATGTAATCTCTAATTGATTATCAATTCAAAATATCATATTTTTAACAAGTAATTAAATTATTACTTGTATTAATCTTAACTGTGAAGAGAATAATACATGTTTTTAGAGATTCTAATGATTTTTTTGTTAAAAGTCAAGCTATTATGACTTAATTTCATACACTTTTTTATAGTAATTGATTTACTACAATTCATGGATAGAAAAAAATTAAAAAATAATATTTTTATGATAATTCGACAACTCTTTCTATTGTTATATTAGAAAAATGAATGGTTATTAAGGAGCATATAAAATTAAGTAAAAAAATAAGTCATAATAGTTTGAGCCTTTTATTAATAGTCAAATCATTATATGCTCGAGTGAGTTATAAAATTAACCTAATTATCTGATTTTAGTGATGGTGTAATTTTGATTTATGAAATATAAGAAAAATTTTAAATTTAAAAAAAACATCTCCAAAAATCTTAACATGGCAAATGGGGAGTGGGCCTAAGACGCTTCAACGGCCATGATTGAGACCCCCAAACGAACAAAAAGTGTCTATATATTAGTGGGTTTTCTTTTTCTTTTAAATATTTTTATAATTTTATTTTTAATAACAAATATTTGTTTTTTTTGTACATTATGACCCATTAAAATTATATCTATGTTAAATGTGAAAAAAAAAAAAAATTGAGCCGCCAACAAGAAGAGTACTATATTCTCATTTATCATTCACGTTCTAGATATGTATATAGGTAGATATATTTTGATTTTGTATAATAATTTGATAATGTGAAACATATTCTGAAAGTATATAATCAGAATATATGAATATTGATGGTACTAGATGAAAAAATAAACCTATTTTACTACTATAAAAGAGGATCTTGTTAAAAGTTTGAAAGTGTAAAGAGGATTATGTTCTATCCTAAGATCAACTCCAATCAATTATTTACCATACTTAATTTATCATTTCAATTCATGTTGACTTGATATTTGAATAAGAAATTTTAAAAATAAATAAATCAAGGGATGTATTTTAAAAATTGATCAAATGTTAAGAATTTAGACATTATGACCCATCAAACATTCGATGCTTGACAGTCAATATTATAGGTTATCGAGTAATAGTATCCAACTCCAACAAAAAAGTATTTCTTAATATGTCAAACATAATTATGATATATAAATTTTTGAAAGTTGACATATTTTAAAAAACACCCCTTAATTTGGATATATTTTTATAAATTATTTATATTTAAATTGAATTGACTAATTAATATGATTCATCTCTTTTTACGATATGCTAAATTTTAAATGCTGAGCTTTCTTTATTTATAATTATAAAAAAATGACTTATAAGAAATCCCTAATAGTAATTAATAAACTTGAGTTCACTATGATTAATTCGTTAAGTTAATTAGCTTATTATAAATATGGAGATGATATAGTATTTATATCGCGTTCGATAAAAGTATATTTTTTTTCACATGTCTTGTTTAAAGAGTTATTTTAACACTGTGTCATTATAGAGTTTCTCTATACTACTCTAGGTGTTACAATAGATTCAATTTACTTCACATAAACATGGGAGATTTTCACAAATTTTCCTACTTTATGTCAAATAAATCGAGTGCTACAAAGCACCAATTCTTTTTGTGACAAATGTTGAAAAGTTGAGGATAATAAACATTTAACGCAACCTTGTTACTCAAACAAAAATTTGTTATGAATTTGATTTATTTAAATTGTAAGATTTTGTTAAGAGTAATGTTATATTTATAAACTATTTATATAAACTGAAGTGACATCATTTTATGACTACTGGATCATCAAACATAATTAATATAACTTATTATTTACATTTATTAATCAAATCATATTATACAATATCAATTTGAATTAGAGAGTTTGTCTAAAAAGTTGGTAAGTACATTATTATTCTTATATAAAATAATATCCAGGACTACCCTCGTGTTTTGATATAATTTTGACTAAAAATATATTTATCATTTTAATCAATCACATCCCTAACCTTATCAATTTTTTATCAACTAACAGAAACCGTTAATTATACTTTAAAATATAATTTGAAAATACAATCTTGTTTTTACTGAAATTTATTTTCTTTTAATTTTAACTCTAAAAACATAAAGTTAAATAAATTGTTTTGGATGGTTTTGTACAAAATTGTTTGTAAAGCACTCCTTAATTTTTTTAATTGAATTTTTATTTGGATTTGAGATTTTAGGGTGGTAATTATTAAGTATTTGATATAAAATTATTAATTTACCCTTATCTGTTAGGGTTTAAATTAACGGAGTCTGTTAGTTGATGAAACATTGAAAAAATTAAAGGTCTAATTGATTAAAATAGTAGACATATTTTCTGTACAAAATTAGGTAAAAAACAAGAGGGTAGTCTTTGATTTTGCCCCATTCTTATATATTAAATGTATGATATTTTTTGTTTTGCAATATGTATTTTAATTAAAATTTAAATATAATTTATTAGTTTTCTCATATTAAAAATTGGTTTATAGCAAAATATTAAGTTTTTTCTTTAATCATAAAAAGAAAAAAAAGGGGGCTAAGAATTGCTCTCAACACCCATTATAAAAATTTAAAAAATCAAATTTTTTACTCAACAAACTTTCTTTAATTTAAAAAGCAACCATAATTCATGAAATCAATAATAATAACTATAACATAAATTTTTATAAATGGTTGTCCAGAATACTTAACTGAGTATAAATATCTCCGTCCAGATAGAGAACACATAAATGAATGTTGGTAATCAATTCTTGCGTACCCAGAATGAAAATAATTTTCACCAAACTTGGTGGACTTAAACTTGCATTATTTGCTCACTTTGATAAATGATGTTTGTAGCATGTTATGGTACGAGTGACCACACGCAAGGGCATCTAACTCCACGCCAAAATGATACATGATGATGATGGAGAGGATGATGATGTTGATGGGAACACATGCATGCATAGGATGGCATAACGTGGGATGGGAATAAAATAGAAATGTTAGTAAGCAGTAGCATAAAGAACAGAAGTGAACAGAGAGAAAGAATAGCATTTGACTTCATTTCGGACGAGGAGAAGAGAGAGGAGAGAGAAGAGAAGAGAAAAAAAAAAAAAAAAAAAAAAGAGTAAAAAAGAAAGAAAGAATNATAAAAAAAAAAAAAAAAAAAAAGAGTAAAAAAGAAAGAAAGAATGAAGAAAATTCAATCAGATCGAATACAATTTTGACGTCCGCAAGGACAGACGCATAACACATTCCCCTCTCCCTCTCTCCCTCTTTTCTCTCTCTAGCATTTTCTCTCTCTAGATTACATTCAGCGAAGGAAAACAGGGCACGCATACATACATACACTGAGGCTACTGCAGAAGACACCCAGGAAATAAAGAGTGTTTTTTTTTTTTTTTTTTGGATTGGGGAAAGAAGAATAACTTTATTGAACTGATTGTATTGAAGGAGGAGAAGAAGTTGAAGTTGGGAGGAGCTGATTGTTGTGATTTATTTGAGTTTTTTTTCTATTGTTTTGGAGATTGTTGAAGACTATTCGTGTATCTTTACTGTTCATTTTCAACTTTTGGTAAGTTCTTTATTTCAAGTCTTGAGCTTTGACCCTGTTGTTGTTTTCTCATTTGCTTCAATACCCATTATTTTTTTCACTAATTTGTGCCTCTGGATCGTTGATTTAGCCGTTTTAAGGCTCGATCGAGGCTGCTTTAGTTGTTGTTTTAGCTTTTTGGTGGTTGTTTTTAGCAGTACCTGTCTTCTGGTTTGTTCAAGTTTTCATTTTTTTTGCGTCTTTTGGAATCGTAGTTTGGGGTTTTTGAGGTTGAAATTTGAGCTTGTAGTGGAGTCAAAAGCAATTTTTTTGTGCGTTTTGTTAATTTTGATAAGTTTCTTGTAGGTTGTTTTGAGTTTTTGTGATTTCGTTTTGCCTTTAACATTTGATTGAAGTTGATTCGTGGGTATTTTGTGTGGGTTCTGGTTAACGGTGTGGTTATATTGGGATTCAGAAGCTATACTTTCCACTAAAAGTTAAAAGTTTTTTTTTGGTTAATTTATAGTTTGCTTGAAATGTTTTTGGGTATAGTGGATCTGAGAGTTGTTGTGTCACACAGAGATTCATGCGAAAGCCTTTCGAGTATTGCTCGTGTTGCGGAGATAGTACAAGTGTAGAATGTTCAGAATCAAAGCTTGTTCCCGGGTTTTGGTTCTCTTTAGTTTGTGGTTTGTGTATGGTAAAACTCAACACCATATGCTCAGGCACAAAACATACCCCTTTCTGGTGGTGCACAATGAGGATTCAGCAGCTTATGACCTTGGATGTTGGGTTGAAATTCTAACTGAATTGAGCTCCATCTCCAGTTTCTCAGGCTTGGTTTTGTAATTTCAGTTTTGTTCAATTCATGTTGTTTTAGATATAGCTGTAGCTTTCAGTGAGTGTTTTGTAGATTATTGTGATTCTGGGAAAATGGTACCGCCAGGGCAGGCTCCAATGGGTGGTGCCCAGTCCGTATCGCCTTCTCTTTTGCGGTCTAACTCAGGAATGTTGGGAGGTCAAGGGGGTCCTTTGCCTTCCCAAGCAGCCTTCCCTTCTCTTATGTCGCCAACACATTTCAATAACATGAACATGCTTGGAAATGTTCCAAATGTTTCTTCACTCCTAAATCAGTCTTTTGGTAATGGAGGTCCAAGTTCAGGGCTTCCTGGTCCTGGGAATAGCCAGCGCGGAGGTATGGATTCTGGGGCTGAGGCTGATCCACTTTCAGGTGTTGGTAATGGTATGGGGTATAACGCTACTTCATCGTCTTTTGTACCGTCAAATATGGTGAATCCTGGTTCATCTGGTCAAGTTCCGGGTCAGCAGTTTGCAAGCCCTTCTGGTAATCAATTGCCTGATCAGCAGCAGTCTCAGCAACTTGAACATCAGAATTTTCAGCATGTTCAGCAACCAATGCAACAGTTCTCTGCTGCTCACAACACCCAGCAGGTGCAACAGCAGCAACAATTTCAATCGATTCGAGGGTTAGCTGGTGTTGGACCAGTTAAGTTGGAGCCACAGGTGGGTAATGATCAACATGGGCCGCAGCAGCAGCAACAGTTGCAATCATTGAGAAACCTTGCTCCAGTGAAGTTGGAACCACAACAAATGTCAAATATTAGAAACCTGGCACCAGTAAAAATGGAACCACAACATTCAGATCAGTCGATGTTTCTGCACCAACAACAACAGCAGCAACAGCAGCAGCAGCAGCAGCAGCAGCAACAACAACAACAGCAGCAGTTACTTCACATGTCGAGGCAGTCCTCTCAAGCTACCGCTGCCCAAATTAACCTTTTTCAGCAACAAAGATTAATTCAGCTACAACAACATCACCAGCAACAGCAACTGTTGAAGGCAATACCTCAACAACGTCCCCAGTTGCCACAGCCCTTTCAACAGCAGAATTTACCCATGAGATCTCCTGTTAAACCTGTATATGAACCTGGGATGTGTGCCCGGCGTCTTACACATTACATGTACCAGCAACAACACAGGCCTGAAGTAAGATTTCTGATCATTATGAATATGTTTTAGCTTATTTTGCATGACTATAATGATTGCTAATTAGATATCCTTTATGCAGGACAATAGTATTGATTTCTGGAGAACTTTTGTTAAGGAGTACTTTGCTCCTAATGCCAAGAAAAAGTGGTGTGTCTCTATGTACGGAAGTGGCCGGCAAACCACTGGAGTATTTCCTCAGGTCTGCAGCTAGAGAAACCTAGTGACATTAGAATATTCTTGTTCAGAATATCCTGATCTAGTTGACCTTATCTTACCTGGTGTTTAAGTATACATGATTAAATGAGTTTAATTGTTTCTAGGATTTACATATTTGTTTCTTTACTATCTTCATGTTATATCTGAAGTTCATTTCTTATAGAGCTACTTAGACAAAAACAAATTAAATAGAATTATTGGTTGACCTGTTCTTTACTTGCTTATAGATGCCAACTGCTGATGTAACCTGTATGATCATTCTTCTTATTGATTTTGCAGGATGTATGGCACTGTGAGATATGCAACCGCAAGCCAGGCCGTGGTTTCGGTAAGTCCTGTCATTGGATAATTAATACTTTAATTTTTCCCTACTTCTTTTGAAGTCCATATATTACGAGTGTAGCACAGCTAGTTTTGCATGATTTCCTGATTCATGTTTACTGTTGTTTCAGAAGCAACTGTTGAGGTTCTTCCAAGGCTTTTTAAGATCAAGTATGAAAGTGGGACTTTAGAAGAGCTTCTGTATGTTGATATGCCCCGTGAATATCAAAATTCATCTGGTCAAATTGTCTTAGACTATGCCAAAGCAATACAGGAAAGTGTTTTTGAGCAACTTCGTGTTGTTCGTGATGGTCAACTTCGAATAGTTTTTTCTTCAGATCTGAAGGTACAGAAGTGCAATAAGTTACCTTTTGCTTTTCTGAACTACTTGAGACATTATAGCTAAAATTAAATTTGGCCTTTCTCATTCTATAATTCTTCCTGCTAGATATGTTCTTGGGAGTTTTGTGCTCGGCGTCATGAAGAGCTTATCCCTCGAAGATTGCTGATACCACAGGTTATTGATTAAGCTTTTTAATTGATCAGAACTTTCTTAAATATATGAGAAGGTTTATTTTTATTTTTATTTTTGACAGTATTTTGATTGATAAGTGTGACATTATTTGATTGAAACCTTTCAAATTAAAACCAGTTGGCTTAAATTTTCTATTTCCAATTTTCTAATACTAATCACTTGTTGCCATATTAGGCTTAACTGGGTGACATATTTGCATATGTGAATGGACCTGAAACATTTCTAGTGAATATTAGATAGATGGCAAGTGAAAATAATTAGATATCTGTTTCTTAGCATTTGGAATTATAATCAAGTATCATGCATGAAATTCTGTTATTTAAGAGTTGCAATGCTTAATAAAAATCATTTATTTATTTGTCATATTTTTGATCTACCTATCTTTGGTGTAGTCCCATTTCTAGTTAGCAATGAGTACTTGCGGTTGTTGGGTTTGTACCTCAAATTGCAATATGAAACAGTATGGATGGTTTATTATGCATTTGCAATAGATTGGATGTGTTTTAAATAATAAGTACTTGGATATAATACTGATCCACTAATGAAAGATTATACCAATTCATTTTTTGGTTGTGGCTGTTGGTACCCACAAATCTCTGTTGGGGACCCAATTCTTAAGAAAAAATGAGATTACCAATATATTTCTAAATTACTTAATAATGATGTCTAGTTCTTCAGGAACTCTTCCACTTTTATAATGAATGACTTCTGTTGTCCAGAAAATCCTTGCAGAAACGTCTTTCATTTTGAAATTCGATAACTAACAATGTTTAAAACACCCAGTTGATGGTCTATTCATAGTTATTATTATGCAGATTAATCAAATCTTATCTATCCTATAAGATTCTCTCTCTAAGATATTCTCTTTCACATTCTTAAAAACTTCTAAAAATTTAAAAATTAATTGGTTTTTAGTTAATAGAGAAACCTAATTGAAGACCTTGACATAACAACTTTGCATAAGAGGAAAAAGAGACAGATTTACAAAAAGCATATGTTCCTGTATCGTGTTGCTTTATCATCTACGTAATTTATCTTTTTTGTATATGTTTTAGGTCATACCAAACAATGGCATTGATTAAAGTTATAATTATTGGATTTTCTGTTTTTTGGATTGGGTTTGAATAATATCTCAATTGATAGCATTCTTATGCCTCTTTGCTGACTCTAGATCATATTGCTTTAAAATCTCATTCGCATTCTGTAGGGTGCCCAAAGTATCTCCTAATTTTTTATCACTTTTAATAGTTTTAGTAAATTGAGTGGTTGAAAGTTTTTGACGGATGTTGTGTTTCATGTGTGAACGTTATAATGATTTTGCCATGTGGCAAGTATTGGTTGTATCTGATGGTTAATCTCTATTGTGCAGGTTAGTCAGCTTGGGTCTGCAGCTCAAAAATACCAGGCTGCTACTCAAAATGCATCATCTAGTTTATCTGTACCAGAATTACAAAATAATTGTAATATGTAAGTCTATTGGTGTTATTGATGCTATGTTTTCTTGTTTTCATGATTAAATGAAACCTCTGTTTACTGTTACTTCTCCTTTAAGTTGAAAGTTGGAAGTTTCATTACAAACAAAGTTATTGATGTCTGCACCTCTAGGAAAAGCTTTTATGTTTCGTTCTTTTTCTAGACATGTGAGGCACTTGCTTATTGTCTTTATGGATATGAAATCGGACCATCAAATTGCAGATTTGGTAACATATATAGTAGATGTAGAATTTTAACCATGTTTGCTATGAGTTGTGGTGCTAGAATACTAAATTGTAATTTCTCGTCATTTGTGGCACTAAGTTGCTAGTCTTGAACACTGATCTAGAGAGGCAGTTGATAGAAGACGAATGTTGGCATTTGGGAATGGATAGAGTTATTTATGCATATAGATATTATGACATGCTAGGTATATAGGCATCTTCACTGCATCCCATGGTTAGTTCATCTATTTTATGTCTAAAGAAATTTGAGTTAGGGAAATTTGGATATGCTTGATGACCGTTGCTCTATAAGAGAGTAATAAATGATTGATTCTTTGCATTATGTTTGATATGTAGTGCCTTTTTTTGACTTTAATGAATTCTTTTGCTTAGGTTTGTTGCATCAGCTCGGCAATTGGCGAAAGCCTTAGAAGTGCCATTGGTAAATGATTTAGGATATACAAAGAGATATGTCCGGTGCCTTCAGGTGATGTCCTTTATCCTTGTGTATCTATTCTCTTTGAGTTTGCCTTTTCACCAAATTCTCGTAGCAATATTTTGAAAGTTTAATCATAGTGAAATTTTGTTTGACCTTTTGTCTGTACTTCCTGACCCCTACCAAATCTTTTTCTTGACGATAATAGTGCCAGCTCTTTTTATCAGATTTGATTTCTTCAAGAATCGCACTGATCATCAAGGACAAGTGTTTAATCATTAGTTTCTCTCTAATTCTTATTAATGTTCTTTCACTTTATAAACTCTTTAAACTCTGCAACATGGGAAACTGTAATCTCTCTTTGCACCTGGGCAATATAGTCCATTTCTCTTTGCCTCCTTAACTGGTAGCATTACCTTAGAACTTGATCCCCTATAAATTTTTTAAAGTCTCTCTTTAATGAGATACTGTGCCATTTGGCTTGGAAATTTCTGAACTGTTGGTTTCATTGAGTTTCATTGCATTTTGATGATAAATATTTGTAATTCAATCAAGTTACAGATGTTAATTGTTATGATGGGAAAAGAAATGTCTGGGCAGTTTATTTTTTCGTGTCTGATTGTCTGTATTCATTCATTCAATGTCATTATAGTGTTTTCAATAATTTTTATTTTTTCAAATCTTGTATGTGGTAGTAGAATATAAAAGTTGCCTGTCAAGGTGTTTGCTCCAAGAACTATGTTATCGAAGTCTTGTTTGCAGTCTTATTGATCCTTCCGTAACATTTTTGCTATGTTGCAGATATCTGAAGTGGTCAATAGTATGAAAGATTTGATTGATTATAGTCGAGAAACAGGGACTGGACCAATGGGTAAGATTGAACATATTCTTCCTTCATCATTATCATCAACTTTTCCCGTTTTGTATTTATTTCTTTTGCTGAAGGGTGATAGTACTGGAGTGGTAGTAAGAGAATCCTTAAAAGTTTTCCTTTTTCCTGCTGTGATACATCACTTGACATTAGATAACATTCATGAACTTGTAAATCTGCTAATCATCATTATGTGGTTGTATTAGTTTTGTTTCGTCATGTTTTATTCTATTGAGCTTGTTTATGCTTTATGTTATATGATCTTAGTAATAGTGCTTGTTTGAGACCATTCAGGATGTTCATGGCATTTGAGGGAAGAATAATAATCATATGCATTTTGATATGGTGTCAATATTTTTTAGAACTAATAGGATTATAGGAAGCTATTGCCACATCAAAGGGGCAAAAAGTTGGAAAGAAAAAAGAAATGTTGCTAATACTTGCTATGGTGATGAAAGATGCACATAAGTCATACATTACTTCATATTTGGATATGCCAAATGCATTGGGTGTGAGAAAAGTAATCTGTCCATGAGATGACTTAAAACAAAAAATTTGGGCGGAAGAATAATTAAGCTAGAGACCTTAAGGCCTAAGGATAAATTATCTGTTAAGAACTCCTATAGTCTTGCAAATTAAAGGAGATTGATTCAACAATTTGGAGCGGGTAAAAAGGTGAAGAATGGAAAAACTTTTACTGCATAAACTGCTTATGGAAAGAGATGACGTTTCACCAGGATATGCTTTTGTAATGTGGTATATTTTGTCTGCACTTGTTCGTCAATTGGTAAAAAAAAGAAAAAAAATTTGTGACTTACGGAGTTAAAAGGAGCAAGACTGAGAGCTTTTCATTGGGCTGGAATAAGGCTCAGTGTATTATTCAGTTTCTTTACTATGCCAACCATTGTATATCTTATTGCCTCTTGGGTTGATCACTTGACCTCTTCGGCGCTGTCACCAAGGGTTGCTTCTTCCTGGGATTAGTTTTTATTTTTAAAGGATAGGGAAACAAGAGGATTTAAATTAATGATGAAGAAGAGTTACTAAACTCACCAGCTGGTCCAAAAAGAAAAAACAGAGAAACCCTTAAGGAGGTGAAAGCAAAAGGTATTCAACTTTATGTAGTATATCAGTAACTATCTAATCAATACATAATACTAGTCTATACAACAAAAAACCACTTTGTAGGATTAGTTGATTGAACTCAAGTTTGATCCTACATTATTCCTTTCGCTAATCTCTTTCTCTTTGACTATAGAAGAAGAGCTTCTTCCTTCACCCCAATTATTGTGCTAGTATCATTATAAAACAGGATTTTCCAATATATGGTTGTAAGAAATAGTTATCTACCTTATCATGGTTAGAAGTAATATATGTGGATATAGATATTTCAATGCGTTTGAACAGTATAAGCTTTTGGTTCGAATTTATTTGTTCTCAAGTCAATTTTAGAATATATTATTGGATGTGAGCATCATGTGGTTTACTTGTTTTGTTCTTTTTGCAGAGAGCTTGGCTAAGTTTCCTCGGCGAACAAGTACTTCTGGTTTTCATGGTCAACCTCAACAGCCTGATGATCAGCTACAGCAACAGCAGCAACAGCAAACAGTGGCCCAGAACTCAAATGGTGATCAGTGCTCT
Source organism: Bursera cuneata (assembly GCA_026212285.1). NCBI lineage: Eukaryota > Viridiplantae > Streptophyta > Magnoliopsida > Sapindales > Burseraceae > Bursera > Bursera cuneata. The sequence goes on from JANLJB010000400.1 coordinate 50,955, forward strand.
GTCCAATCCAATGCAATGCAGCTTGCTGCTAGCAATGGCATGGCTAGTGTAAATAACTCTCTCAACCCTGCATCTGCTTCTACTTCTGCCAGCACCATTGTTGGGCTTCTCCACCAAAATTCTATGAACTCCAGACAGCAAAACGCTATGAATAATGCAAGTAGTCCTTATGGTGGAAGTTCTGTTCAAATTCCATCACCTGGATCTTCCAATACTATTGCACAGGCACAAACCAACCCTTCACCATTCCAATCACCTACCCCCTCCTCATCGAACAATCCCCCTCAAACGTCTCACAGTACCTTAACAGCTGCCAATCACATGAGCTCTACAAGTTCACCGGCCAATATCTCAGTGCAACAACCAACTCTTTCTAGTGAGACTGACCCAAGCGATCCAAAAAGTGCTGTCCAGAAAATTATACATGAGATGATAATGTGCAGCCAACTTAACAGTGGTGGTAGCATGGTTGGTGTTGGTTCTTTGGGGAATGATGTTAAAAATGTTAATGGGATTTTACCAACAGGTAACAATACAGTTCTCAACACTGGTAATGGCCTGGTGGGAAATGGGACAGTAAACAATACTTCAGGTCTTGGGAGTGCTGGATTTGGCAACGTGGGAGGCGGGCTTGGCCAGCCTGCAATGGTTAATGGAATCAGAGCTGCAATGGGTAATAACTCCATGATGAATGGAAGGGTAGGTATGACAACAATGCCTCGAGATCAGAGCATGAATCATCATCAACAGCAGGATTTGGGGAACCAGCTGCTTAGTGGGCTGGGAGCTGTTAACGGTTTTAGTAATCTTCATTTTGATTGGAAACCATCCCCGTAGTAGAGGAACAACTGGTCGAATGATGTTTGGGGTTCTTCATTGTGGCTGCTTGTGCAGCTTGCGAATGAGAATAGGCAGAGTTGCCTGTGGCCCTGTGCAGATCACTGGTACATGACATAATAGTTAAAGGGCATCCCTTCCACTTTGTACTAATTCCAGAAAGTAAAACATATAGCTTAGTGTTTTATCAATGAAATGTTAAGTCATCTGAGTTCCTTCATTTCTTCTAATTGTTTTCCTTATTTATGATTCAATATAGTCACATGTCCCTCTAACAATCTTCGGTTGGGAATTCAAGGAGGATCAAAATGTCTGGTGGACTTGGATCTTGTTTAGGTGTACTTATTATTATTCCCTTCACATCCTTTGTAAACTAGGGAGTGAGTGTATTTACCTCTCCCTCTTTCTCTATCTTTTAATCCCATGGAGCGTGTATACTTCTTATGGATTGTCTAGTAGTTTCAATATAGAACTTTTTACAGTTAATTAGAGTGATCTCTAATCGTAATATTTTGTTGATTTCTTTCCCTACTCTCTGTTTCACTACACCTGTTGAGGGCATAATCGATCTCCATTCAGCAGCTTCGTAAACTTTTAGACGGAATGTTATTAATGGTTCCATGTTAAAAGTCTACACAAAACGCGGCTCTTTATTTACTTAAACAACCTGCTCGTTACACATTCAAAAGTCATTGGTTGAACACACTTCCAAGTTTACAGTTTTGGCTCTATTACATGCACCAACCCGGTTTTCTTCCTTGTATGGCGCATTAATTCAAGGAGTTAGCAATATCGATCACAAATCGGTACTCGACATCTCTATTCTCCATCCTCTTCAGAGCTTTTTTCATATATTGGAATCATTTCTACCCCAGGATAAATTCCTTGTGCAGCACAGAAGTCTTAACTTGGTCTCTTGTGTAACACCTACCATGCTACAAGCAATTGTCCTCAACTCTGCAAAAAAATTTGTATCTTCATTAATCGGCCAATATCATTTGGCCAAAGCAATAGTACCTATAATAAGGTTTAGAGTTGAAATTGACTTGTTCCAGAGACCCCTCTAAGACATAAAAGCCACCAATTTTCAAGAGTGACAAATATGGATCAAACGGGTGATCACCTGATACTGTGTCTAGTACGAAGTCGTATGACTTGGTCACGGCCTGCACATGATTCATTTTTGGTAAAATGACCATAATGAAATGAAGATTTATTAATTCAAGAAGGGAGAGTTGATTTTTTTATTTTTATTTTTACCGTCATCCGTTCAAGGTCAGATAAGATTACAAATTTGTCTGCACCCAGTAGATTCAGGGCTTCCTCTTTCGTGGACATGCTTGTGCTGAAAACAGTTGCGTTCAAACCAAAAGCCTTGCTAGACTAGACTGCCATGTGACCAAGACGACCGAGTCCAATCCCTCCAAGAGACTTTCAAGGTTGGTTCATCTTGTAGCGCATCATTGGAGAGTAACAAGTAATTCCAGCACGTAGCAGAGGCGCTGCTGAAGCCAATGGATAATTATCAGGTATCCTGAATCAGAACCTGTTCATTTCATACGCCACCAAAATCTTGTTATTACAATACAAAACTATAGGGAAAATGTTGATTAATTAATCATTTAGGAATATTCATAAAACAAATACTTGCCTTTGATGGACAACAATGCAAGTAGAATATCTTCCTTTAGTGATCGTCCCATCTTCATCAAGGGCCTTAAAAGTAAACACAAACCACTTGTCGCCACCCATTTCTAGCCTTTCATTACAAGCCTTGCAGCCTTTGCATGAGTTGACAAAAGGCCCCACTCCGACAAGGTCACCAACCTTGAAGCAACTGACGTTCGAGCTAACTTCTTTCACAACTCCGACAATCCCGTGCCTGATGATATGCAATTAAAGTAATAGCAAGAAATTGTCTAAGTCAGTTTAAAGAGTTGCCAACATTAATTATAAATTATTTAGTAATGACCCTGAGGCCACATACGTACCCAGGAACCAAAGGGTAGTTGGAGTCTCCGAATTGATTCCTTCACCAAATAATATCAGCATGGCAAATTCCACAATGTGTGATAGTTTTTGAAACATCATCACTCCCAACAGCCCTGCATAAGTTCAAATAGTTCTTTTTTTGGTTACTAAACAAGCAAAAAACTATAATTTTCATAAAAGAAAGTTGATTAAACAGACATGCGATTAAATTTATAAGGTGATAGACCTCCAGATGGATCTCTTGCTGCCCACCCCAGGCAGTTCTTACTTGCAGTCTCAGAAACCATTTTTGCCGAATCTATCATATCCATCCAGAAAAGAGAAAGTTAAACTTCAGTTTTCATTGTAATTTCACATTTTTTACACAATTTTCTTACATAGATCCAAACATTTTGGATGGTTGAGACTTAACTCTAGGTTGCATAATTAATAGATCCTGGAAATGAAATATAAAAGATCCAATCCGACTATCCAAATGCTTGCATCCACTAGTCTAAAAATTATGTAAAAAAATGTAAGGCTCTTCAACCTCCCACTTCAAAAAATCCATAAAGCTTTGTTGGAAGTGAATAAAAAGAAAGATACTACAAGGTATATATTGATTCATTTTATTATTCTTCAAGTGGGATGCCCCAGAGCCCAGTTACATGCATGCAGTGTGGATTCCAGTGATAGCCAAACAAAATCATCAGCTCATGGAAATCTAAATATTATGACTCCAGAGAAATGAACAAATCAAATAAGGATGCAATATTTGTATTGGGAAGGCAATGAGGAGGGAATTGGAAAATCATACCAAGAGCATATAGAGATACAGGATAAGGATATCTGTTTGTATATGTTAGTTATTTCTATATATGAGAATGAAGAAGAAATTATGATCATCATCTCCCTTTTATTTACTAATTGTATCCTCTTTATCCTCTTTATCGTCTTTTATTCTTAATTTGTTCTTTCTTATTGTTAATCATTTGCATCCACGTGATAGCTAGGATTATTGGGAATTTGGGAGAGTAGAATCCAAGAAAAGGGATTTCAAAAATCAAAAATATTATCACATGTATAAATTATTAATACAAATGTTACAGTTGGCTAACTAGCTTCTAAATGGATATGTTTCGAAAGAGCGTAATTAATTAATTTAGTATCATGGTAAGTGAAACCAACGAAAAGAGTTTTAGTGCTTGGTGGGTTGTCGCACCACCCAAACTATTAGTTTCAACAATCAGATAATTTCAATAAATAATAATTACAGTTTCTGATTACTCTTAGGTAAGGGCGTGCATCACATTCAATTAGAAGATTTGCTTTCAGGTCAAAAAGAAAGAGGAAAAAAAAAAAAAAAGTTATGCTGAAAGCGATGTCATTTGGCACAGGGTGTATTTCCCTGAGACTTGTATATAGATAGATATTGAATTTGGGCTTGCCTTCTGCTGCTGTTGCTGCTTCATTTTGAAGCATGGGCTGCCTGCCTTTAATGTTCTATACATCAATTTGCACAAAGCTGAATCTCTCCTGAGTCTCCTCAGCCCCTCACATCTCTTATTTCACACACTATTTGGCACATTTGGCTAGCTAGACACAAAGTGATTTTGCTAGAAACAAAAGTGATTTTGTTTCTGTGATGATAGAGTGCTCATCTTGACATCTACCTAAAAAAAGCAATCTGTTGGATGATTTTTTGTCTCTTCAACTCAAACAGGTAATGAGAAATAAAATCTGTTTTACTATCATTTGTTAAGGATTAGGCACTTTTGATCTATTTAGAAGACTAACCTGTTAAGTGATGTTGTCTACTTATCTTTATAAGCCCAAAATCTAGAGCACTTCTATTTTAGATAGAATCACACGTTAAGACACAATTGGCTAAGACACTTGAATTCCCATTAATTTCCAGTATCAACATCAGTCAAACTGTAATGAGAATGACGAGGACTGACATCTTCTTTTCTCTTAAATATAATATGGAAAGCAAAGACTTGCATAGTATATATACATACGGAAAGAAGAAACTCCTACATTTGAAAATGAATGATAAACTTGCATTGATGTTATTCATACAACTTAAAATATTCGATTCTCAAATTTCTACATATTTCTCTACAGTAGCAGACAAGGTAGACTTGGGCACAGCACCAATGACACTCTCTTTCTTCTCTCCATTTTTGAAGAAGAGCACAGTTGGTATGCTCCTAATCCCATATTGAGTTGCAATGTTTGGGCAGTCATCAGTGTTGAGCTTGAAGCAGGAGACCTTTCCAGCATACTCTTTGGCTAGTTCTTCGACCACTGGTGCTATCATCCTGCATGGTCCGCACCAAGGTGCCCAAAACTCCACCAGCACAGGGTTTTCACTTGCAATTACAAGGCTTTCCCAGCTTGAATCTGTCACTACTTGAACTGCATATATATACCAGAACATGTAAAGCTGTTATATTTCAAAGCATTCACTATATGGGACAAAATTTCAGCTTCTACTATCAACCAATACAGGATTAGACTGGTTATAAACAAAGAAAACTTGATAGATTATATACACGCATATTAATGGGAGTTCAATTATTTGATGGGAAAATACAAGTTAGAAAGTAGGTTGCCAACCTTCATCCACAGCTTCACGAGCTTTGCAGACCATGGAGGCGTTTCGGCTTCTGCTTCTGAGTGAATGAGCAAAAGATGAAGATTGTGAAGTCGATGATAAACAGGACTTATTCAACCCTTTCCTGGCTGGCAAATGAAGCTTTTCTATAGATGAAAATGGTTGGTAACATTGCACCACACCAGCTCTAGTACACATTGTGCTAGCTTGAAAACATTTCTCTAGAGCCATTCCTGTCTCTCTCTTTCTATCAAGTTCTATTTTCTTTTCTGTTGTAGAGTAAATTGTTATTCACAGTTATGGATAGGGGTGCGACTATGAAGAGTAGAAGATGTGGCCTTCGTGTTTTGGGCAAGACTGATCCTATTTTATCTGTTTTATTATTATTAATTTTCTTTTCAAATTCCTGTTGTCTGGATTTTTTCTGATTTTTAAAAAGTGGATATGGTCTCACAAATGTGAGGTCCTGAAAGTGCCAACTTCATGTGGTTCACATTTTACGAGGCGTGCCCTCAATAGGAAAATCTTAAAGGACTTACGTGTGAAGTTTGGAAGCAAGATTTCTTTTGCCATAGTGATTCCTCATTGGTTGACCATAAGCTTCTCATCCATTTGCACCCATTGTAGTAAAAGCAGACCCTACATCGCCTTGATTTAACTGGTATACCAACCTTCCAAATCTTGATAGCTAATACTAACCAAAGCAGGGAATGCCATGTTAAGTCTCTTAGCCCCAGAATAAAAATAATTTCAGAATATTTTATTCTTTACATAGAAGTATAAAATTTTGTTGCTGATCTAAATTTTGTAAGTGCGAGTTCAGTCACGTCCCAAATAATTCAACCTCAAAAAAGTGTACAAAAAGACTGCATGAGATTATTCAGACATTGATCAACCACTGCAAGCAAAAATTCTTAGTTTTCTCTCAAAATGAATAATCCTTTAAATCAGATTTGGAGTCGTCCATTTCCATGTCGGCCAAGCACTCTTCTGCTGTCAGAGGAGGGAGTTGCCTGGTCTTGCGTTTAAGATTATGCTTGTGCCACTCACTCTTAAAGTGATCACGATATTGCTTGGCATCCCCCACATATGCATTACAGGTGCTACATTTGTTTTTCTTTACCTCCCCCCCAGAGTTCTCACTTCCAGTAGAGAGAGTTTGTTTCTCAATTCTCTCGCTCAGTTGGAGCACAGCATCTGCAGATTCCTTGGGTGGGAGAGATGGCATATCCTCATGATCATTGTAGTGATCGACACTTGTATCACCCTCGGCGTGAACGGACACTGCAAGAATTTCCAATCTGCCTTGCAGATTCCTCACTAGGGCATCACAGTCTCGAAAAAGACCTGGCTCCATTTGACAAATCTGCACAACAATCAGCGAAAACAATTGGATCCCACAAAAATGCAAATGAAACATCAAACTTAAGCCAGACATTGAGACATTCCATCATTGGTGACCAGGATGGAATCAAATACATTGTACTGAGGAAAAATGGGGAAAGAGAATGACAAATGATGTAGGATGGGGAAATATATTATTAGGTAGAACTTATTTCAAACTATAAGGTGATCATTTGTTAGGTAAATCAACAGTAGCTATCTCCCGTGTACAGTAACATGCCTATGCATAATTGAGCAAATACAATAACAGAGTAAACGTTTTGCCAATTGCAACAATCGAAATTCTCTTTCACCATTGAAGCTTAATTTGTGACAGTTGAAATCCAATGTCATGCATACAAATAAATAATCCACTAGTTCTGTTTCACAGTAGGCAGCAGAAGTCAATTTAGCCATAAAACAGAGCAGAAATGTGGTAACCAATCATTTCGTAAGTTTCACCCCCAACTAAGATAAATGCATGTTCTACAAACAAGTGTGAATGAATTCATACCATCCTGTCTTCATCTAGTCCTTACACATATAGATTCTTCATACAAACATTACCATGTAACCAAATAGGCAAAATGAATTTAGAAAAGGCATTTCATTGTTAGGACAGAATATACTTCATAAATAAGAAAAAAACACTTACAATAGAACGCTGACTTCCAGATTCATCTTTAGAGACAATGTTAGCATTCCATGCATTTAGCTTCTCCATAAGAGAAGAAGAATTGTTTTCGGGAACTGTGAGTCGTATTCTCATTGGAGATCGTTTTATTGGAAACTGCTTTTGAAGCTCACGAATCACGTCTAATGCCTACATAAGACATAAAATTAGCTAGAGAACTTAAAGTATGGAGAATATTTGTGAACTTCTATATCAATTCCCATGGATAGCAATAGTGTATTTTTACAACAATGAGTTCAACTACAGGTGCATGCATACCCAGCAATTCTGAGATACTCAGGTTTTGCCCGTCTAGCGGCTAAGCATAACATATGATTCTTCATATCTCAAGCCCAAACTCTTTCAAGTTCAGCTAACTAAACCAGTGGGGTACTATGATTTGCATCAAAGGCCAAATTACATCAAAGAAGTTGTTTAAAGCAAAAGATTTTCATCTAAAACACGAAATTACACCAAGTCTCAGAAGCTTCCACAAATTGTCACATGAACGTATAACTAAACAATTAGCTCACCTGCTTCTTCGAACTGCTATTTGGATCAATAGCAAAATGAATTTCATGCATAAGTCGCTCAATCATACTGATAGTGTAAGGGCGTTGAGTTTCAGAATTAATGGTCTTTTGCATAACAATTGTTGCAATATCCCGGAACTGGCTGGTTAACTGAGATTCCCTCTCCTTTCCAGCAACTTGAAGCTCTCCTTTCTCCAAAATCTGTAAATGCAGCATGTTTTAGTTTGAGTGAACCAGTACATTAAGAAACAAACGAAACTAACCTAAAAGGTTTTAGCAGGATGAAACACAGGGCATAGTCAATTAGTGAAGTCCCATAATTAGATTCATTGAAAATAAAGACGAGGCAATTTTACTGACCTCCAAACATATTTTTGTCTGATCATCTGTACCAAAGGCAGCAATCAGATCTTTCGACTTGGCAAGAATTCCTTTCGAAACATTAGTATAAATAGTATGTGACTGCAACACTTCATCCAAATCTTTCTCCCTGGTTTCAAAAATTTTATGATGGATCTCGTAAACATTTACATCTTTAAAAATAAAGTTCAAATCCCAAAAAAAAAAAAAAAAGAGCATAACTCCCTTTATACAAGAAAAGATTTGGAAAATGATCAATTTGAAGCTAATAACCGGGTACAATTACAAATATCATTCCTGTTATACATGGTAACAAACAAAGAAAAGCATATAAAATTTATCTACATAAATCAAAGCACATGTTAAAACCCATAAAAAATTCATAAATACTCATATCAGTATTTGTATTCAACATATATGCAGAAACCACAAAGGCTAGCCGCCAGCAGTAAACTCTTTTCTTTTCCCTTTTACACCCCAGAAATCCCCTTAGCCTCGGTTGCCTGCATTCCACTGAATTAATGCATATCATACTTGCAAGGCTAATTTTGCAATCCAATACAAAAAAAAGTCAATCCCTTCCATTCCTCAAACTCAACGAATGTCTTCTATCTAACCAACAGCCTAGGAATGAAAATTATTACTATAATCTGTGAAAACGAACAAAAGCAAGTTATTTTGAATAATGCCTCAAATCCATTGACAAAAAAGGAGATAGTTGAGAGGAATTACCAGCGAGAGCGCCAAGAGAGGACCTTGTTCTTGTAACAAGCAATTTCGAAGCGGATCCCGTGCTTCTTCAGACGAACCACTGCCACGTTCGTCAGTCTCTTTTGCCCTACTGGCTGTACTATCATCGACATCTTTCTCGACCACTTCCGTCCTTCCTGGTTTCAGGTCCTGAGAAAAAACTAGAAGACGAAGAAAGAAAATAAAAGAGGGTTTTTCCGTTTCTTTCTCTCTTTTTAGAAATGGCCACTTGTTATTCTAATCATTAAAAGAAATCTCTCTGAAAGACGATAATGCCCTTGACCTCCCTCTACGCTGCACCGGCTTTTGAAGCGGCAGTTTCACTTTCGTTTGAGAAATTTTGGTGGTCAAATCCCCTGAAAGATGTCCCTTATGGCAATCAGCTGCAACGCAAAGTCGGAATGGCACGTTTGTTTTTGGGTTTTGTATAGCCCATGTAAATGGGCAAGGGCTGGCCCAATAGGCCCAACCCAACATTCGGTATCTTAGAACAAGCAATAAACTCTTTAAGAAAGGGTTTCGTTTTCTTTTGTTTCCCGTCAGCTCAGAACCCTGTCTGGGACTTCTCGTTCTGTCTCTTTTAACTCCTAAACAAATGCCATCTCCAAAGCATAAAGCTGTAGCTGAAGCAGAAGACTCAGAGAAATATGGTTCCCACAGCAATAACTGCACCAATTTCTTCAATATCTACGGACCTCATGTACTTTCTGCTTTTGCTTCAAATTTTTTTTTAATTGTTATTTCAAGTTAATTTCTGAGAAAATATGATATGCATTTTCCAGGCAAAAGCAGAAGTTGTTTTCAAGATGCCAGAAGCTAACTCCACTTTGAATTTGCCAGTACGTTTATGTTTCCTGAAGTTTGAATTTGATGATCAGTTACAGCAGATGTGTTCATATTATTATTCTTGGCTTGTTGATTCTCAGGACGTTCAAGGCCTGGTAACCTGGGTTCTTGCTGAAGGTTTCATGCCATCTTGGGTGTTCATCAAGGTTAAAACTTGAAAAAAAAAAAAATTTGTTTTATTCCTTTTATTACCTCGTATATAAGAATTACAAATTGTATTGTAGTCATTGGAAATTGGCTTTGGTCACAAATCAAATTTTGTTGCTTTGCTATAGTGACAAATAATGTTTATTTGGTTTGCAGAACAAGCCTTTGATTCCGAAAGTGGTTTTGCTATATCTCCCTGGCCTGGATGCCGCTTTGTACTTATCACAAACGAAATTACTTGGTAGTTTTAAAGAATGCTGTGGCAATCCAAAGGCTCTTTTAGCTCTTAGGTAGATAATAGTTTTGCTTTCAGTAGCGTATCTATTCTGGTGAAAAAGTCCTTATGGTTATTGGTGTTATTTTCATAGCTGTGTAGCAGATAGTATGCAGACAATAGACTCACTCCTAACATGCAAGTTGAAAAGAAAGAGAAGTGCGATTGATTCAGTGACGAAATCTACTCAGACATCTGGACAAGGTTTATTATCTGTTTAAAAGCTTAATTTATTTGATGAAAATTCCAGTTGTTAATTGTTCTAACAATTTTTGTCCCTAATTACCCGAAGGATTAACCTATTTACTTTTAGGCATTTTAGTAATTCTTCTTGATGCGTAAGGAATGCAAGTTGTTTTTCACTCATCGCTGGCTTTGTAGTTTTTGTTTTCTACTATTCTTCTGTGGCTGGTAGTCCTCATCTTGCTGATGGTGGATTTAGTAGTTAACATTTTTCTGTTTGAACGAAAATGCCAACCCATCTTATTGCCATTAACTGATAAATATGTGTTGGAGATGGAAACATTGAATATAATATTTATTGATAAAAAAATTAGAAAAAGAGAGAAGAAAGAGAATCTTACAAACCTGTCCAGAATGGTCAGTTACTATTCTAGTTATTTAAGAAACTATGAATTCCTAAGTTATGGGTGCAGTCTCATATCCATAATCCATCTTAGAGTCTAGCAGATTTTCCATCCACTCCTTTGTTATAGTTAATATGTTGTTCTATCTAATGACTTCCCCTCTATTGTATATAGAACTCTGTCTGTATTTGCTATATTTAATCTCTTCTACATCTCTAATATTTTTCTAGAGGCGCTGCTCCTCTTTTTCTGATAATTTTTCAACCATTATATTAGGGGTTTACACCCCTCGTGAGCTTTTCCTACACTTCTAAATCATGCCAGCACTTTTGTGCAGAGTCTATTATTTGAAGTTGTCCTTGTGTTGGTCTGTGAGCCAATAATGTGGCTTTGTTGTATAGGGTATCCTTTATGTCTTATTAATCTAATGACGTCTTCATTATGCAGAAAACTGTGATGCTATTAGGGATAGCAAATCTTCTGTGGAACTCTTGAAAGATCTACCTTTCCCTGTTACATATTATACACTTACAGCAAAAGAATTGGAAGAAAATGGATATTGTCACAATCAACTAGGTAAAAGTTTTTTTCCTGTGTTGATCTTTTACATGTGATTTTCTTTGTGTTTCAATTTAATGAATTTCATGAATTTCTCATCTGATTGTTCTTAGTTTCTTGATTCTTTTATCAATTTTGTGCAGGTTTTCTTTCTACTATTCCTGCTCCTTTGGGATCTACTCCCTATGATATATTGGCACTTGACTGTGAGATGGTAAATGCATAGATGTTGTTTTTGATTTATCAATTCGTTTAATCTTTGTTCAAAATTAAAAAAGAATGTTGAAACCTCTCTCCCTTTGCTTGTTATGTCCTTGGTTGCTAAGAGATGGCAGTGTTGGAAGGATAAAGCTGAATAATAATGCAAGTTTTTAATTAATTAGTTGCCCTGGTTAACAGTTAAAAGAAGACAAAGTGGAAGAGAGAAAGAAAAATGAAGTTATTTAGTCTCTTGAAAATGTAACTTCTCAAAAGAGAAGAATGTTATATGTACTGAGTTTAACTTTAAATAAATGAATTATCTATCAGAACACAATTTATTTGTTTATTTGGTCTTGGGAATGTATATCATTTGTAAACTCTCATCACTTGGTTGTTTATTTAGTTATCATTTTTGTTGTTGTTGTTAGTGTGTCACAAGTGAGGGTTTTGAGCTTACAAGACTAACGCTGGTGGATACGAAAGGCCAGGTCTGTTCTATCTTCTTTTTTCATCTACCCTGCTGAAGAAATTTTGTGTTCGAGCATTTTGTGATATAACTTTCACTTTTTTATTAGTTTACTTTAGTTGCATGAATCTGCTTTTGCTTCTTTGTATTTCAACTAACCCTGCTTGATTTTTTGCAGGTTGTGTTAGATAAATTGGTTAAACCTTCTAACGCTATTGTTGATTATAACACCAGGTAAATGTTAGTTGCAACTTTGTTAGACCTGCAGTGGAATTTTTCTGTTTTGGATCCTTGAACATGAGTTTTATGAAATTGTCTTAATTTGCAATGTCAAAATTTTTTTCCAAAAGTACCATTGCAAGAAAAATATTAATGATTCTGTCATGGCTTCCCTCAAATAAGTTGAGCTTTTATCTGGATAGAATGATTCTTATTATTTTTATAAGTCATCAATGTCAACATTTTCTCACCAACCAGATAAGTTGTTCAGTTATTTTCAATTAATGAAGTAATTAATGATTTTCATGATGGGTTGCACAGATTTAGTGGAATTACACATGAGATGTTGAGTGGAGTTACTACAAGTCTTGAAGATGTTCAGGTTCATAATTTAGCTGTTATTTTTATAGCACTATGTTTTAGTTGGAATCAGCCATGGTTCAGTACTGTTGTTGCTTCAATGCTTGATCAATGACACAATGCTATGTTGTAATATTGTTATGTGATTTATTTACAGTTGCTTCCTGTATTCAGGAAGAATTTCTAAAGCTGGTTAACAGAGAGACCATTCTAGTTGGGCACTCCTTGGAGAATGACTTATTAGCTTTGAAGATCTCCCATGATTTGGTGATTGATACTGCAGTATTGTACAAGCACCCAAGAGGTGGATCTTTTAAAACTGCTCTTAGAGTCCTTGCCAAAAAATTCCTTTCTAGGGAGATACAACAATCAGGGACTGGACATGACAGCATTGAAGATGCAAGAGCTGCTATGGAACTGGCATTGTTGAAGATCAGAAATGGCAAGTGACTTATTGAATTCTTACTACAAAACAACACTTGTGCTATGTTTAGAAACTATGCTCTCCAGATCTCTTAAAATAATATGAGCTTACAAGAAGCAATTAAAATTGGAGGTTGTTGTGTGTGTCATTGGTTCTTGCATAGAAAATTTGTTGCTGCTAGACAGGCAGAAAGTAAATGACTCTTGTATTTATTTGTTTTAAAAAAGAAAGAAAAGTTTGTACTGTGTTTCTCAATACTGGTTCCTGATGTTAATATGTATTCTAATAGTCATTTATGCATTTCACACCTTTTTTAGGACCTGATTTTGGTTCTCCCCCATTATTTATGCGGAGAAAGCTCCTTATGGTTTTGAGTGAGTGTGGGAAAACTTCCTCTCTCATCGATGATATTTCAATAGTTAAGCGATATGCTTCCGAGTCATCTCATGCAATTCCTGTCTCTTCTGATGATGAAGCTCTTTTAAAGGCTAGAAAGGAGGTAAATTATTTGATTAGCTGTCCATTTCTGCCTCCCTCTTCAGTCGTGATACATGATTATTTGCTTTTATTAATTTTTTAGGTGAAGAATGATCGGGTACACTTTGTCTGGACCCAATTCTCAGAACTAAATTTGTATTTCAAGAAACAAGCATCAGATGAAGCAAAACTGAATGGAAAACTTGCAGAGATGATATCACTGGTGACATGTGATAAGAAGTCTGCCAACAAGAAAAGCTTTAAAAGCAGTATTTCATCTGAACTGAAGGAAATTCTAACTCGCATGGATGCTAGGATTCGTGGTCTATATGATGCATTGCCCACTAATACGATGCTTGTAATTTGCACTGGACATGGAGACACGGCTATTGTCCACAGGTATATTTTTGTTACTCACTTATAATGCCTCGTTGCTTTGTCGGTCTAGATTTATGTATGTATTTTATTTTAAATTTAAAAGGAAAATAGCTTACTGATAATAAGCTCTGAGTGAAAAAATTATTGCTTTGTTTAATATGGAAGTTAATATTTCATTTTCTGGCTCTGTGCTGTATATTTGGCATAATTATGTATGAGCATTGTGACTAATCTAGATGCTATTTTAGGCTTGAAAAATAATTTGGGAGTCTAAAGTTGTTGAATGATCTTCCTTTTACTTCTCCTTTTTTGCAATTCTAGTGATGGAAGCCATTAGGTTTATGTTCCATCACCTCTCCGTTAAACACCTTTCAATACTTTTTAAGGCTTAATATTCAGATACAGCTTGGCATCGCTGATATTGTACATCTGCGTAGACACACGCTGATACAGATATTCTTCTAAAAGTTAAGCCTTTCAGTGCACTCTATCATCTATTTAGTTATTTAATCTTCGTTGTGTCTTCCCATTTTGCATGGATGAAGATTAAGGAAAATGCTTAACGAGCAGAGTGGAACCTCAATATGCCGTGAGAAGATTGTGAAGGTCTTGGAAGAGGTTCAGGCACAAGCCGAAGTTGCACTGTGTTTTGTTACTGTGAAACATTGATTATAGATTAAATTAGATTTTCTTTTTTCAAATATTATTATCATACTGATTTGTAATATAGACAGCGCTGCTACAACTATGAAGCGCTCACAATTTTGCTGTGCGGAAATCTTGTAATTTAAAGTGAAAATTTTAGTAAGTTCTGGTATTCAATGAAATTTTTTTATGCAACTTATATTTACTTAAGATTTTTTCTTCATTTTCTTCTTACTAGAAAACACACGGTGAGGATAAGTGTTTGAGATGGATTTTGAATGGAAGAACTTTGTCCATTTTGACACCAATTCCTTTGGCGAAGGATGGTGGTGAAGAATGCCTTGGCCAATGTATAAAAACCGGCTTGGATTTAATAATATTAATTTATCTTCCTCTTCGTCTAACAATAATCATTATTGATAGATTTTAGATGAATATATTGACGATGATATAACATTTTTTGGCATAAACTGATACTACCGAAGATTTTGTTTTCATTTGGAAAGGTTGGACGGATGTGATGCCATGAACCCAAGGCAGAATAATGGCTACTTGGAGTAATGATACATTGCGTATTTTTTTGACGTGTTTGTGGCGTGGAATCCAGTTGCATGCAATTTGGCCATGGTGGGATTTGAGCTAATAGTTTCAGCTGAGCTCCATACGCTTGAAAAATCACTACTGGCATCACGCATCCGCTCAATGTAAAGCGTGTTATATACAGGACTGATTCAATTTCGCAATTCTGTTGGCCGACAGTCGGAGGCACCTCTTTCACATACAATAAGTTTGTAAACTGAAATGGGTTAAGCACAGAAAATAACTAAATACTTGGCTTCAGAATTAATGGCCTGTTCTAGAAATTGCTTCGGAAAAATCAATTTGAAGATTAAAACAATAAATTGAATTTTTTATCTCTGAGATTTGAAACTGTATTTTCTCAGCTTCTTTACAAAAGTTAAAAACAATGATAATAATAATTTTTACATTACGTTTAAAGACTATATATTTTCATCTCCGAGATAGAATGGGAGGCAACCTTGCCCTTACAATTCATCAGTTGTAACATTGTTTGAAATATTAACCGTAGAAAGACTGGAACTTGTGGATGAAAACATTGTTAATTGTAACACCCGTTGGTAGGTTCAGTAACATTTTGCTTAGGTCAAAATAACATGGAGAAGACATGCAGCAACTTGAAATAGAAGCAGAAATACCGCATAAACGTTAGATAAATTAGCAATTCTTGAGATTTTACACCCAGATAACATTAAAAAGATCGTTTCTAGTTCAACCTAGATTATACATCAGGTGACTATTATCACACAAAAATATAGTTACAGCTACCATAGCGCATCTTTAAGTGAAATGCTGCAACAGTTATACCGATCACCTCCATGCTGATGCAACAATCAAGCTTTTGTCTTCCCACCCAAAATGAAGCAAACCCATTTCCTCCTTCAGCTTGTACCTGTCACAGTATTGCTTTATAAGTTTTCGAATCATATCAATCACATTTTGACTCATTGGACATGAAGTGAAGCCGGCCATTGTCATCCTTGCTCTCCATTTCCCAGCAACCTCATACCGCTCTATCCTTTCCTCTCCCTCACATGCAACAATGTTAACTATATCACGTGCCAGGCATTGCCGTTCAACATTCATCCTGTCCTGACTCTCCCTTGGGAGAGTTGCATCAAGAGACTCAAACACGGCTGAGTAGTAACTGTAGGCTTCCATAAACCTTGGGAAAAAAGGGGCAGTGTTTGTGTTCACATCTTGTTCAACAACCGTTACAAGTTTTGGATTCAGGCTCTTAACCATCCGGAGAAGCTGGTCTCGCTGATTTACTGTTGAAACACTCTCATCAGGCATATGGTGAAGCTGAAAAGCAAAGTTTACAATAATTGCTTCACCAGGTCTACAGTCCAGCATTGAAGGAGCGACAAGTGAAGTCTTTGAGGGCACTGCATGAAACTCAAATTGTACCCCCAGTGCTTCTGCTAGCTTCTCGAGTCTTAGTCCTATAATCTGAAGGCCTCCAACAGAACGTTGAACTGACTCTGGGTCATCGACCCCAGTCAATCTCAAGTAAGGCCGTTTACCAGGCTGAGAAGCAATAGTTTGTATCAGTGTGATGTATTGACTGCCTTGATTGATGTCAAAATCTATTATATGTACTCTCTTCTCACCTTTAAATGCCTCAATAATAGCACCATTCGCTGCCATAAAGCCAAATTTGAAACAAGGGCACACCTCAAAGAGGATTTGCATGGCTGCAAGCCTGTCAGAAGAAGGGGGCTCTTTGCATTTTAAAGCTTTATAGAGAAACTTTCCAGAAGCTGCCATGCGAGCTGCAAGACCTTCCACCATGTAGGCTGCAATCCTCTGCGGAGGGTCTCCTTGAATTGAGACCATCTGCCGGAGCTCATTTATTGTTGCTGTTGCTTCCGCAATGTTTCCTTCTGATAGCGCAGCAGCGCAATCCATAAGCATCTTCTTAGGAGTCCTAGCAGATATTTGTGATACTTCTTTGCTGCTGCAGATACTGCTAAGGTTGGAATCTGAGGATGAGGACTCCTTGGGAGAGTCGTGAAAGGGAACACTTTGGATTTGGTCTGACCATTCACCTTCAATTTCCATGCCTTGACCAGTGGCAAACATATCATTATCATCAAGCAGCGCTCTCTCCAGTTCTTGAAGCTTGATTCTCATTGAATCTTCATCATATTCTACAGGACCTGAACTTTCACTTTCCAAGCAATCTGATTCAAAATTGAGTTGATAGCCATCACAACGTCTCATGGACATAAAAGAACTGTCCAACGGTTTTTGAGCAGCCATGGGGAAGCTCAAACCAGCTCTTACCTGGTAAGAAGAGGCACCTTCTTGGTGCAATGAACTATCTGAGATGCCAGAACTTGATGGATGTATTAGTTCTTCTGTTGGGGAGTCAAGGATGTACTTCTCATAACTCTCACTGCAATAAGAATCTGTTGTGTACATCATCTTGTGGTTATCAGAACTGAAGACTTGAGTAGACAAGGCAGAGTTGTCATTGCCCCCCTTCAATGTGTAGCATTTAGGATTTCTATATGCTGCAGTAGATTGGTCTGCAGACCTAACTAATGACATTGTTTTCTTTCAACTTTTTCAGCTTTCAAGTAGGAACAGTTGTACCATAGATATTTTTCTCCTGCCATACAAACTATCACATAGGTATCACAGTGGATAATCAATATTAATTATAGAAACCACCAAACTACTGTAATTTTTTTAATAGTTTTTGGTTGGTTGGTAAAGCATTAAAGATGACTGAAAACTATCGAACAACAATTGACATTTCTATATTCCTACACTTACAACATATAATGATATTCCTAGGCTTAAAAAACTTATCTGATTTTGTTCCACCTTCTAGAAATTCCTATGCTTAAGGAAACAATGAAAGAGAGTCTATTGTAAAGAAATAATTTTTTAAAAAAAGAAAATTGAAAAAAGTTAGGAACAAAACAACTTTTCTGCTTTTCTTCCACCTTCCATGGATTTTCAAGCTTAAAATTCCATGTAAATTGGAATTCAATTCACAGAATAAAATGACACCTCCTTGAGCTTTAAAAAGTAAGCAATAATGTAGAGTTGCACATTGGCTTTGGAAGTTTAGCAGAAGAAAATGGATTTTCAACCTTACATTCAGATTAATTAAGTTTCAAAGGCAGATTTTTGTATGTTGGTTAAGTCCATAATTTGTCTGGGGTTGTGCTGATTTCTATGTTTGGTATTGTCTAAGACAAATGAGTTTCTGTAAATATATTTCCTACAGGACCCGACGGAAGTAGAAGCTTCATTTCTCATCTTTCCTCACAGCACTAAATTTTTCTTAATGTCAAGACTGTTACAATTCTAACTAGGGCGCTCAAACCCATGCCTGCTCTGTTAGATATACTTTATTTCTGTCATAGATTAGGTAGAATCCGCAAAAAATAGAGAACTAAGGAGTATACACAAAGAATCAAGGAATAATTTGTTGCTCATGTTGCATTAATCAAAGTGAGTGAGTTTAACTTCCAATAATCCGGGTCTGAAATAATTTCTATACTCCAACAGCATACATAACCAACTTACCAAAGACTGCTTGCAGAAATACATACATTTAAAGAGTACACTTCGTCATCAAGAAAGATCTTGTTTTTCTTCAATAGTTTCTAAACAAGCTAATTACTTATGGGGTGAAACCACAGATTGATCACTTTAAGCAATTCTAAACACTGACAAAAGATCCTTTCAGAAAATTCAATGTTTGAGCATACTAAGCCCAGAAGAACATAGAACCATTTACACAACCATCAGAGAGTTCAAACACAAATTTTCACCTTTCTGCAAGGACAAAATTTTTCTAGAATCTGAGAAATTTATTTTGATGAGAGAGAGGTTGCGTACTTTTTTCATGTAGAACACAAAACAAGAATCAATTTTTGTGCTTAGAACAAAGAAAAACATTCAGTTGAAAAGAGATCCATTCAAAGCCAATCCAAAGACTACATAAACGTATTTTTTTGGTAAACAAATTCCTATAACATAAGATCAAAACAATCAAAGTCATCACGGTAAACAGCAAAAATTTTAGCAAAAGAGAATTGAAGAAACTTATGCTCATTAGTCATACCTGATACAGAAGAAAGGCCTCAAGTGAAGATGAAACAGCAGAGATGATGATTATAATAGTAAAATCCTGCAAGTCCAGTAAAACCCCATATGAAGATGAACCTCAGAATTGTCTCTGAAGGAAGAGAAAAACTCAGTCTTTGACCTCTTTCAGAGTTATTATGTTAAAGACAATCTTATCAAAAAGCAAATAGGACTTCTTCATGGTAACTTTGCATTAAAAAAACAATAGATTGTGATGTTAGGTATGGTTGAGAAACAACAAACCAAATACCAAACAATATATAACACAAGCAAGCAGCCAGAAAAAACCAAACTTGGGCAAAGAAACATAAAAAATTCCTATAGAAAGGAAGCATACCCAGATAAGGAAAAGCAATAAAATAATAAAATATTAGTTAGTTGAGATTATTTGAAGCTACCCACTTGAAGAATCTGAACAGATCAATATGCCAAAGACTTACTACTAGAAAAACAGCCATTTAAAAAAAAAAAAATCCAACCTTCTGGAATCCGAGAAAGTGTAAGAAAAAGCAGTGAGAAACTCACCAAATATATTTTCTATCTTTATTAAGAGAAACTTCTTAGCTTCGTTATTAAATGAGAATTGAGAAGTTTTCACGGACTTTCTGTTTGTTTGCATGTTTTATACTGACCAACTTCAACTTGTCTGACCCTAGTTTGTTTGACCGTACAATTGCACGATGCTACGGTGTGGTCCAAGAGTACTGTAATGGCTGTATCGTCATCTTCTCAACCATCTTGACCGTTCATTTAGGTGATTAAATGGCATCCGACACCTATAGTCAATTTACTTTTGCGTAGGTAACCAAAATATGATTATGTAAATCTATCTTAGAATAGACAAAAAAAAAATTACCCATCAATTTTAGAAACAATCATACCATAAGATGATAATTCATTAAAAACAAAAAAAAAAA
>JANLJB010000401.1:7581-64403 GCA_026212285.1 Bursera cuneata
CATCTTCTTCACCTCCATTTCTGTTAAGCACCTTCTCCTCGTCGTGGTCTTCTTCTTCTTCACTGTCAATGTAGAAACTGTGATCTGAAACTGAGTCCTTCATCATCTTCTCCTACTCTTTCTTCACACTGATTTCCTATAAACAATTCACAGGTGAATTAAAATAGTATAAACAAATGTACCCAATTCAAATAAGGGTCATATTGTTAATGATTGCATGTGGGAAGGAGAATCAAATTGTAGAAATCTAGCAAGAAAGAAAACAAAATATATGGAAATTCTACAAAATTGGCAATAACATATGTTGCCATACAGAAAAGTTCTATAATTGTGCATTCATAAATAGAGATTTAACTTGGTAACCGATAAGCATGGATTTGCATACTTCGTAGGAATTAAACTAATGACTCTGAAGTTTTCTAAATCACTCTGGTTTTATAGTTGGAAAATATAAACAATCAAATAAAATAGTGACTAGAAAATTCTGTTTTCCTCCTTTTTCTTGTCAAACAAACAGAAGTACACAAGACCAACTGTGAAAGGAATAGATTTGAAAGTGTTGCTCCATAAAAAAGCTCGTATGCAACAGAAAACAAGAACATTGAACTAGAAAAAAAAAAAACAAACAAAGAGAAGAATTAAAGATTTTGTTTTCATTGCTTTGCAATGTTTTCCCAGCAAGGAAGTTTAAGATGGTAACCCCGCCTTTAGACAGAGAGGAAACAATCGTGATGTCTCCACAGCTTCAAGAGCAACAATCAATTTAAACTTTTCAATAACATACAGACTGTGTTGAGAAGGAAAAGAACCAAGTAAACCTTTTCCACGCTCTTCTCCACGAGCGTAATGAGAAAACTACAACTTTCCGGAACTTGAGGATCTGTGAAGTTGCAGCAGAACAAACAACTCTTACTCTGCCTTATAGCCACACAGAAACAGAGTTTGTGTGCATTGTAATAACATGCTCTTCAACCTATTTATATTGCATTAAAATTACTCTCCCCTTTTTATTAAATGATTTAACTCGTGGTTTTGTTTAGAATAGACTCTCACGTTCAATGTTACGTATCAAGGGCAAATGTGCAAAAATAATCCAATTTGAGGGGTATTTTCGAATTTAATTAAATAATATATATATATATATATTTTTATCGCCTATCCAAGTATAAGCTCGTCCATCAGTTAACAGAAGACATAATTAATTTAATTATTTCTTATAATTTCTAATTTTATAAATATCATATAGTTATTATAGTATAATTATTAAACGGATATATAAAAATATTAATTAGTAATCAGAGTTGTTAAAAATAAATAGTTTTATTTAAAGTGGGGTTGAGTTTGGTTGGAAAATGAATAGTGAGGATGATTGTGTGATCGGATTGATCCCGGATCCGAGACCCGCATCAAACATCCAAAACGACAAATAAAGTTTTCCCAGCTTTCGATGAATGTGAGAAAGCCAGCGATACAGCCCACAATCACAGGCTGTTGTTAATGCAAAATGAAAAGGGGGAAAATATCATCTACCTCCCTTTGATTTAAATTACTATCAAAAACACCACGTTTAATCAATTGATAGATTTGGAAAACAACGAAAGCAGTTCGGGGTTGTAGGGTTTTGAATGTTACGATCAGACGTGGATTGAGAGTCGTCAATAAGTGAAGCAAATGTTCGATGTCAATTTGTCACATGGAGAGAGTGCTTAACTCGTTGTACTTCTCCAATAATTCTCAGAAGAAAACAAGATATAAATAATAGTGGTGGAATTCACAGGCGATCCACCGCGTATTGATTGATTAATTTGTTTTCAGAAATCAGAATTTATGCACATGTGTTGCCTGGGAATTTCTGTCTTCGTGGATAAGATGTCCAAATTGCATCTGTACATACATGATGTATCCTTTCCAAAAATTACTATGAAAAGGATTGGACCCATCAGTGATAATAATATTTCAAGGTTAACAATTTCGCACAATCATTTATTCACCATTTTCAAAATCTGGAATTTGGTTCAGAAAATTGGGTTCCACACGTTACAGTTAAAACAATCTCTATTGAAGCTGGAAACATCTTAGCATGTTGAGTCAAATCCAGGAACTTCATTTTTAAATAAAGTCGCATTTCAATTACTATTAATCATATTTTATGTATTTCTTGATATAAATTAATTTGAGCTTATCTCCACACGTCACATTGCATGATCTTGACACCCATAACATCTATAATAATAATAATAATAATCCATCGCAAGAAAAGCTGGGCAACCATATCATCAAACACTCTTGAATCCCGATTTGATTTCAATTACTAATGTTTATTTTTGGATTATAACAAAAATACTATAATCAATTTTAATACCCAATAAATAATTTTTCCCCTTGGTTTTATTAAAAAAAAAAAAAAACCATCTCTCCCACTTAAAAAAATAAATCTCAATATAATGTGAATGAATTTAATTGAATTTGGATCTGATTTCAGAAACCCAATTAAGCGAAGTTCGAAATTATGTGAGTGTGTGTCTCCTAGCTTTGTCCTCTAACCATAGAATATCTAAATTATTAGAAATCTCAATCATCAACACTAGCCCAGATTTGTGGATGCTTTTCCTGATATTTATTAAACTTGCATATTAAAAGAGCATTAAAGAAGACCATATATAACATGAAGTCATGCACTATAGCTTTGATTACAAGGGTAGCTCTACAAAAACTCAAGCTGCACCTCCAGTCAACAAATCATCCTAAGTTACTTCTGATTGAGATTGTGAATCATACTACAATAACTACAATAAAACGCTATTTCAACAACTCTACTTACTCAGTTTCAACGGTGTGATTGCTTCCTCTATATCTTTACTCATTTTAACTTTGAATCTTATCAGTTTGATGGTAGTTTGATATATTATTTTACCAAATGCTGTTCTTTTCAGGATTGTACTCCTCCTTCTGAAAGATTAAATAATACAGAAAGTATGAAGCATAAGCAGAGAGCAGATGGAATCGGATAGACATGATGGCGTTGTAAATGAATTGTTTAATTTCCATTAGAATCTCAATCGAATCTTGGAATTATTTCCGTTCTGAATCTTCTTAATCTTGTCAAAATCAAGCCATACATGTGTACATAATGCATTCCAGGTGTAACTCACAAGAAAGTTTTGTTAAGATAAATTTTACAGAGCGGCCCTCTAATGTCCCAACATCTGGAATTAATTTGCTCGCACTCCCACAATTATTCTAAATAATTGTTTGTTTACATAAAAGATTTGCTGATGTGGCTGGTCCAAACAAAGCAATCTTCTTAGATTCTGCATGAACTTCTATAACATCCAATAGTAGTGCAATAATATCGAATTCATGAAAAACCAGAACTGGGTAAGATCAATAATTGTACTGCAGTCATCAATTGCAACAAAGAATAATTCTGTGCATGATGGAACGTTGTCTCAACTTGATAAATCTTTTATATGTCACAGCTGGCTTGATGAACAACCAGTAGTCCTAATAGGTAATGCCTTCTCCATGTTAATAATTCAATTCCTTTGTTAGGCAGACAAGAGTCTATGCTGTAACTATCCATGTAATTATTCTGTCGTTCATGTAAGATGGACAAAATCCAAATACATTCAGATTCAGACACACATGATAATAGATACAAACTCCGAGAATAAGATCTTCATTCTGATATCATATTAAATAACAGATTATCATAAAATTGATATTTGTCCATCAATTACTGGACGATACTAATGATACAAAGACAAAAGCATAGAATTAGTAAACCTCAAATTGCTCGGAAAAGCATTTATAAGAGCAAATGAAACAAACTCAATCAAGCTCTGTATTAAAAAAAAAAAAAATTAAAAAGTCTTTCGCAAATGACTATCTAGTATACATGACAATCTACAATCTAGAATTTCTCTATCCATTATATTTAACTGCAAGCTGGTATGACAGTATAGACTAATTTATGCTTGACATGATTCAGGAGGCAAACTTGGTCGAGTTATTATGGAAGGACAGTAGTTGTTTGTGTCAGTTGCTTCTTTTACCTGATCTGCACCTTAAAAATTGAGGGGTGGTACATATTGAAAAATTCATTTTCTTAAGTTCTGGATGCAAACTTATTAGTAGATGAGGCCTGAGCCTGACTGGAGGCCAGAGAATTTTCTATGAATTATGGCGTGAAGTAGGGAAGCTAATTCCATCTTTGAGATGGCTTATTGCCGTTGGACATATCCATGTAATCATATTTGGACCCAATACCTGATCAAAAGGCATGCATGTTAGGATAATAGGTAACTAAAGATTTCAGATATTATCACCAATTTCTACAGCATGTAAACTGACATATGGACGCAACGCGTCTACACACAAGCACTCAGGGAGAGAAATAGAAAGTACCAAGGTAATGTTTTTGTAGATGCCAACGTTGAATGGATGTCGATAGCTCTGCCCAGATTTCCTAGCCAACCATGCTGCCCTTATTCCTTCATAGTACTGGCACAAGCCATATTTCTAGATCTTTTAAATAACTAAAGCAAAATCATCCATGAAAGGTATCCAACTTTGAAAATTCCAAGTTTACCTCTATGGTTGTCATATTCTGAGTGATGAGGTAAATGTGCCAACCCAATAGAGTTCCAAGTGTCAAGCTCAATAAAACCATCAATGCACCAAAACAAACCTGAAGCGTACAAACACTTTTTAAACAGTCTTCAACATATTTCAAACCACATCATTAAAAAGTAAAATAGTGGAATTCATGTTAAAGAATAAGTGAGCAAGAGCAGTCTCCCAGAATACAATTTGATGGAGTAACAGAACAACACACTAATGCTGAAAAGATGCACCTATGGAAAAAGAAAAGTTGATTAACCATAATTGTGGTACTCTAAAATTTTCATGCAAGTTTAAGCTACTTTAGAATACTTCATAATTGATCAAGTTTCCAACAGACTGTCAAGGTTGCTTTGAAGACAAAATGTAATCTAAGAGCCCTGTCAAGTTATATTCTACAAGTTAGTCCCTAAAATTTGTCATCACTGCTGATCAGATGAAGAAAAGCCACTCAAATAACAATTACTAACTAGTTTGTTTCGTTTTCCCTGCCACCTCGTCTTTTGAACATCAATATAATCACTCCAAAATGTAAACTTACACATTCAATAAAAAAGCAGTAGGTATCTAACTTACATAAAAGAGCTTAAGCGAAGTTCTTCCACTGAAATCCCAATCCTTTTGAAAAGCTGAGCTTATTACCATCACCTAGTATGCCAAGAGCTTTGGTTAAAAATTCAGCAACTTTGTAATACCAAAATCAGGGCAGAAAAGAGCAAATTTGTACTTACTGTTGAGTATATGCTTCCCATAGTAGCATAAAATACCAGCATAAAAAAGGCCTTATAGTTCTGATAACCAACGCAATTGTTTATCCACAAACAGTGGTGATCCTGTGACAAATTTTAACAGAAAAGAAATTTATATCATTAATCTCTTAATGATCAAAATAAAAACTTGTGGATCAAGTGGTTATTTAAAAGAATATTATCTGACCTACCATCCTCAACACACACCTTCTGCAGATCTTGCAATGATGAGCCCTTGGAGGTTTGTGTGCAGAACACTTGGAACATAGCCTCACCTCTGCACCCTATAACAGCACAAAATTTTTTTGTTGCTGTAATTTATACATAACTGATGGAACCTCATTTATAAATTTAAGAAGCCCCTAAGAATAGCAAAGAAGTAATTGGTTATCATTTAACTAGGTCAATTACCCTCCACTTTTGTACTGATTTCCGAATCATCATAGACCATTAATCAAACTCCATATTTTCATGCTGGCTTTCTCAACCTCCACCTATAAATATGGATAAATTGTTGAACTGGATGAAGCCAAAACTAATCCGAATTATTCAGGCATTTTTAAGACTTATCCTACAAGCAGGAAAGCATGACTTTTCAGCAGGAAGGAAACCATGAAGAATCCAACCTCAGACCATGCAAGAACAAATTTTTTTACCTCTTTGATGCATTTCAGGACTTCAGAAACTTTCATTATAACTTTTTAAACTACAATCACAATGTGGATTAATGTTTCAACTCATTATTGCCGTTTCAAGATTACTGTATTTGACTTGAATTATCCTTTTTCTTTCAATTTCTAAAATGCAAATCATCACAAACACTTCAAAACAGCTAAAAAAACATGAACTTACACCTATCTTCTATATATATATATATAAAAGCAAGTGTAGACGACTTACGTTTTTCTGAAGTTCTTGATCTGAGCCAACCGTATCTTCTTCAACATCAGGGACATAAGAGGAGGGAACGTGACCTGGGTCAGCGACAACAGAAATAACGAAAGAGAAGAGACAAAGAGAAGCCAACAAAGTGAAGATCAAAGCATTCAAGAAGCCAGCTGACGTCTGCAAGCCAACCCAATCTCTAATAAAAACCAAAACTGTTACGTAATACACAAAACCCAGCAACATAAACACTGCAAGAACGGGAATTGACAGGAATCTTTGACACTTCATTATAATTTTTTTACTTATTTTCTTGCACGAGCTGAAGACATATTCTGGCTCCCTGTGAGAAATACAGTCAATTTGGTTGCCTTCTCCGCAATATATTTTTCTTGTTGAAGAGCTATAAGTTTGGGGTGTACTCAGAAGATGCCACTTCGTTATATATCCAGTAAATTGGGTTTCGGGTGCTAAGAATTAGGCCCAACAGATAACTTGTTACTTTATAATGAGCCTAGAGACAAGCCCATTAAACTTGGGCTTAGTTAGGGATATTACAAAATTGTTATTTTTCTGAAATATGGATGAAAATATAGATGAAATTAAAATTTTTAATCTAAATTAAAAAATTTTGAAAAAATTTTAAAAAAATAAAATCATTTTTTGGAAGATCTTTTAGTTTGTTCAAAAATCTAAATCCCTAAATAACTTCTCAAATGTAGACCTAACGCTAGACAATTTGATCAACATATGATAGCGTTATAATTTAACTACCATATAGATTTTGAGAGTTTTTAACAAAACTAACCCGATAATTAGATATATTTTTGAACAACTCAACAATTGTTTAGGCGCTAAAGAAATTAGGGTTTAACTATTTCTTAAAATACTTTTCAGAACTTAGTTATTTTTTATTATTTTTCCAAAAAAAATTATGGTAAATAAAAATAGGTTTGATTAATAAATATATCATGCATCATTAGTATTTTTTTTCTTGCAGATAATAAACGACCATACCCAGTTGGTGTTTAGCTCAGCTTCTATAGGTTTGATGGACATTACAAAAAATAAATCTGAGAAGAAAACTCATTAAAGACTAGTTTAATTAGGTTCATAAATAAACTTATTCATATTTACTATAATACTAGTAATCTTTTTTTTTTATGTAAAATGATGTTACAATGACTTTGTTATTCTAACAGGTGAAATGCCACATCATTTTGTTGGTAAAAATGTACAAATAGTTGATAATAGTGTAATGTTCCTCTAATTAACAATATTCAAGGATATATATGCAACCTCCTTCCAAAAAAATAATAAATAAATAAATAATGAGGCTCCTGAATTGGCCTAATCTCAAAAGTGTTCCACTATCAGATTTAGCTAGATTCTCCTGGTCTGAAAAGAAAGACAACTGAAAGATTTTGCAAGTGATCTATCTTTACAGGTTAAATTATGAGTTCTATTACTGGATAGTCCCAAAATTAAAAAATAAAAAGAAAGAGAAATTAGAGAGGAATATTTTGACTTGAATTCTTACTATGATTGCATTTTATTTCCCTTTTCATTGTTTAGATAATTGGGTGAGGATCTTTTGATCTGTAACGATACAGTTCTTCAATCTCAAATTACTTTTTGCGTTCAAATCTCGATCAGCATATGGATGAAATATATAAATCATGATTGGGACTGATAGTTAGTGAAATGAAAAGTTCCTAACTCATAATTGTAATTATATATAATCTTAAATAATTTCCTGATTTTGCAGTATATAGGGTTGACCTTTATGAAGTCGTAAATGGTTACCACAAAAAACATTACCAGCACTCTCATATGAAGGATGTGTTTGATCCTTAGATATTAACTGACAGATCATACAGAGATATATGATATCAAATCAAAGCAAAGAAAATATCTATAAAAGAAAAAAGAAGAAAAAGTTTAAAGTTGATAACTCTCAAGCTACACATAAATACGTCAAAAAGCTGTTCTGTCATTCTACTTGTGGTCTGAAATATGTCTCAGTACAATATCGATGGTTAGAATCATTCAATTCCGGTATCATTTGATTTGCCAGATTGTATATATTTCCATGGCGGGACACCACCATGTCGACCTGCATAAATACATATAGTACTAGAGCTCTATCATCACGGACCCTAGTGGGGACCGTGTGTGGCCCCGATCAGTACTGACCCTCCAAGACGCAGCTCGATGCTGCTGCGGCCAGTGGCTCATTGGCAAACCGGCCTGAAATTGTGGTGCATGGAATAATGCTGTCTAACTGGGGTAGAAACTCTCTTAAGTATCAACGAAATCTATGCAGATGAGTGCATGGTTGCAGCAGGTTAGCGATAGGCTTGAATATCATGTTGGGGGGGACCATAAGCTTTGATTGATCAATCCATGGATGTGCCTTAAATTTAGTACGAAAGGGAAGAAAATGAAGACTAATTAAAGAGATGGGATTGATGAAGAATTGAGAGAAATTGATGTGTCGCGATCAAAGTTTGGAGACATAGTACAAGCAATGAATGTTAATTGTAAAAGCTTTGCATGCTCACCATGTATATTTTAGCTCCATGCCTATTGCATTATATAAAATATTGATTGGTGTATGGGAGGAGGAAGAGCTGGCTACGTGGCTTCATACTTTTATTTTTTATCTCATCTCTTCCATTGGAAAGTTTCATGAATTATTCTCCCTTGCTCCCTCATCAGTGTCTAGTGTAAACGCTATTTAATTCGTAGAGTAGAATTATGCTGTAGAAGGGAAAGGCTGAAAACAATGAATGATGAACGATGACCAGATAGCAAAAAATGTTTTCTATCTCATCTCTTCTATCGTTGTATCATTAACTGAAATGGAGGAAAAGAAAGGCGTTTTTTTTTTTTTTAAATATAAAAAAAATATATTAATTCTTTGATAACGTTGCCAAATATTATATTTTTCAGAAAAGCACTATCGAACGAAAATTCCCATTTTTCTAAAACCATGAATGAATCACAATGTAAATTGTAGAATAAGAAGATAAATGTCTTTATGCAACATAGACAGAGAGTTAGCATATGAAAATGCAAGAAACAAGATAATTAACTTTATAGATTAACTGCATAAAAGGGCTGATATCATCATTAGATATCTGTAACTCCAATTAGCTCCAAATTAGCAGTGTTAGTTCTCTAAAAGCTTTATCAGCTTCTAGCAATACTCTCCAAACGTTTTCATTTTTTTTTTTTTTTTTTTGAGTTGAAAGAGCAGCAGGTTCGCAAATATCAAATGTCACATAAGTTTGAAAGTTGTATAACTTTTCCCTTAAGTTCTTGGCAACCAGATGGAGCTTTAACTATATTAGTTATTGAAATAAAATCTACGAAGAGAAAGGGCCGGCCTTTGTGTGATCAATTTGGAAGCGCAGCAAAAAGAAGCTAAAACAAAGTTACACTAAATGAAACAACAAAAGATTAATCACCTCAAAAACACAACTCCCAAACACCAAAATCTAAATAGATGACTGGCTGACCACTGTATGCATATGGAGATTCTGGAACTACAAAGCACTTAAAGGTCTGTGACTGTGAAGGAAATATCAAATTAATACTTCAAAGAGGACCAGCACTGAGCTCATTGTAACTCCACATATGATATACAACATTAATTTTGCTTTTCCCCTTCATTATTTCATATGATAAGAAAATGAAAACAAGATATGTTGATAAAAGAAAATTTTGCGTGTTTTGGCGACAAACGATGAGAGATAATTAATAACTCTTATAAAGCAAGCCATATCTGGATCTCAAAGACTCAAAAAAGAAAGACAATTGACAAGTATTTATTTGCATACACTTACAAATTATACGCTACAAAATTAGATTTGCTGTGATCAGATTTTACAATACAATTGAAGTTTTACTCTTTTTTTTTTTTTTTTTTGGCGCTGTGTACTTATTTGTACACCNATTTTAAAATACAATTGAAGTTTTACTCTTTTTTTTTTTTTTTTTTTGGCGCTGTGTACTTATTTGTACACCTTCATAGGGAATGATTCCTGGCCTTTCTTTTCAATTGTCAAATGACATAACAGCTTTTGTCACTAAATGTCCCACATGACATGGCTTAAGATTCTTGTTCCATTCCATGGCTGACGATAGAAAACCATGCCAGAAGTATATAATCAACTTGCTCAATCTCAGCTCAACAATGGATATGGGCTTGATCTATATAAAAAGCACCAAAAATCAACTTCAGCATATCATTAGATCTGTTTCAAATTTGTTTTTGCAATGAAAGTTCATGAGTCAATCTCTAAGAATGAAAAGTTTGTAATAAAAGATAATCATAAGTATCACTAACCATGTTCATGTGCTCCTCATAAGAGTTCCAACAAAAAATTTACCCTGAGGCCGAGTATAATCATGTGCCGGTGAACATAACGCAAGTCACCAGTACGTTAGAATTATTATGTTTTGCTGAGTTACAGCTAAGGCTTTGGATTGTTCTTTGTTTTTTCACTTTTGCTCTGTGCACATGGGACAGCAGCCTCATTTACTCTCGCTGTCTTCATATCCTCCAAGCAGATGAGTAATGATGCAGATGAATTCTTCCACTCTTCCCTGCACAATGAAATTAAGCAGTTTTCAAAAGATTAGAAGCAAGTGCAGTGAAACCCCCAAATCGTACGAATGGTACGGACTTGAAATGGTAAAAGAGAAAACAACAACAAATTAAATATCCTATTCCCAAATCTGATAAAGATTTAATCTCTTGCTGCTTCAATATCTTTGTTTATGGATAAAACGGAAAATATTAAAGTAACCACTAAGTACATTTGAAGGATAAAATGCAATATTTTGTTCTTCTTTTGACCGAATCACAAGAAAGAAAGAATGATAAGAGAATAAAGGGATGTATAGAGAAAAGAAAGGAGAAATATTAATAAAATGATATACATGACTTATTAGCTCTCAGAAGAATTAGGAAATGTGCATGTCTTTGAATCCATTGTTTATATATTCATGAAACAAAAGATGTCAAGAGAGATACAGTTCCCATATGTGATTAATTATTGCTTTCCCGGGATTTAGTGATCAATCTAAATTCTACTTCTTCTACAAAAGGACATGGAATTGAGAAAGAGCTATTTACAACTATGGACAAGTTTGCAAGACGCCTCCTAGTTGCCTCATCAAGCTCGAAAATGGGTATAGAATTTAGGCAATCCAAAGTGCAATGTGACATCATCCCACCATGATTCTCAACATATATATAATCAAGTCCATAGCCAGCATAGAAGCTACAATTTTCAGAAATCCAATCCTCCACGGAAAAGGACAGTTTGAAAATTTACCAGAAACACAAAGTGATTACCCTATTTTCTTTGTGACAATAGGGATCTCTTGATTATATATATGTTGTATGAAATCAAAAGAAACCATAGTATATATTCTATAAAGGCTCAATAGTATTAAGGAGCATAAATGCTCAATATAATCTTGATCCTCACCTTAATATCAACCCACCACGTACGATAATCTTGTGCCCTTGTCCCTCTTGTTAATAATAGCTCGTTTGACCTGCAAACGGAATATAAAAGAGGAACCCCACACAGTTACAAATTACAAGCCCACTAATTAGTAGGTTAAAGAGGCAAAAGAACGGGTCTGATGAGGATTATTAACATAATAATTGAAAACAATTCACCTTTTATGAGATGCAAATTAAGCAGAAAATTAAAAATCTAGATCTATATATATATATTCTTATGATATATAAGTCATCCATCACCGATGCAGCATCATCAAGATTCTCATGACCTTCAAAACTAGCAAGGCAGCTGCTAGCAGAAATATATATATTAGATATAGATACATATATACATCTCGCTGGAATCGCTAGCTGCAGCTTCAACCTTGCATTATTAGCATGTGAATCTTGATGATGCTGCACCGGCAAACAATGACTGGTGATCCGTCCGAGCATGGTTTTGAAAGGACTAAACTTGAACAAAATTACCAGAAAATCGGTAAAAAAAAAAAGTGTTATTTACTCCCAAAGAGAAAAGGTTAGCTGAAAGAAAACAAGAGCAAGGCTCAGGCTGAAGAGATCGAAATATCGTGTCTGCCACCAGCATGACTTGACGTGGCATTTAGTAAATGGCTATACGGTTGCCAAAACAACGAACCCGGGAGAACCCTAAATAGAATATACTATTTCCAAGACAACAACACAAAACCTTAAGAAAAGGGAACTAAAAAAAGATCTTAAAGAACTGAAAACTTGTTCCTTTTGGTAAGTCATGGTTCCTGGATTTGAGGGAAAATTTTGCGAGAAGAATCTACCTAATCTCTTCAACGGGCGAAGAACGAGAAACTGGCCTTCCAAGAAGAAAAGCCATTGAAAAGCTTAGGAACATAATTTAACGAGTGAAAATTGGAAAGTTTAGTTTGTGAAGAGACGAATGAAAGGGTCAGGCCTAGTCAAGATCTGGCGCAGTTGAGTTAGCTCAAACGAAGACGAAGGAGAAGAAGAAGGAGAGGAAAGAGAGAGAGAGAGAGATGAGAAAAGTAGGTGAAGAAAAGGGTTGGTTTGAGGTACTTATATATACACACGAAGTCCTCGAAAGATATTCTTAAGTGGCTGCTTGGTGCAGGGAAATTCTGTACCTTGCGAGGTTACAGCTTCTCCTAATCTCTCCCCTTTGTTACTATTGTTTACCACCCAATCAAATTTTTACCTTATATTTACCTCAAAAATATTTTCTATTTTTATTATGAGTTTGGCCACAATAAAAAAGAGCTACTATGAGTTAAGTTTAAGGTTTGTAACTATCTTCTTAAATTATTATTATTTTCTCCCCTTTCTTCTGTTCTTTGCCCCATGATCAATATAACCTAATTTTCAAAAAATCTAATCAATATTTCTTCCTTTTGTTTTGGTCCTTGTCCCCCGTACGTCAGCCTGATATTTAGATAATATAATATTTTAATATAAAGTTAAACCTAGAAAGAGATACTGAAACATAATTGCATTAATAAAATAGTATGATTGCTTTAGTGGTCAAAAGAATAATTTGCTCTTGCTCACACATGCATGATAGAATCTCTTTAATTTTCTAGCTTCTCAAATATTAATGCCACATTTTTAATCATTGGCTCAAGTTGTGTTTTTTGTATTTAATACTTTTAGATCCAATGTTGTATTTATAGGTCTATTTTTTTAACATTTTGTGCCAAGAATGTGGTCCTACACACATATATATTTTATTTCCGATCAAGAAAGTTAATTGGAAAATTTTTTAATATTTAATAAACCCATGCCATCAATTGGCTTATTCTTTGATTGACCAAAATAGACCAAGTCCTTCAGAAGTCATTTCGGGCTAGGTAATTAATTTTGTTAGAAAAAAAAATGAACTAATGCCAAACTATAAACAAGAAGCTAGCACTTGGTGATTACTCAAACATATATAGGCCAGCGATGTGGTTTTAATTAATAAGATTTTAGGATATGTAGAGACTTTTCAAGATTTGAACATAGAACTACCATTGTTATATTCAAGTTCATCACTGAGAAGAAATATAACACATCACACATCATCAATATATATTTGAGAGTTGGAATTTGAGTTTTTTCAGTGATTAATAAGGTTACTCGAGTACCATAATATTGCCATTGTCGATCATATGCAGAAGCTTTGAAACAAAGCAAAATTTATTAATTCCTGCTGTTGGAGATCATATTCATTTTTTTAAATATATATATAGGAAAGTTTCAGAGTTGCTCTTACATACAATCGGCATCACTGATCAAGAAGTGGACTGAAAAGCTTTAAATCTCTAGTGAAGGTTGCTTTGTACTAGTCTAAAGATAATCTATCTAGCAGGCTTTTGTTGGGCGGGGGGGAAATTGAGGAGAACAGTTGATCTCCTCAGATGGTGTTTAATTTCCTGATCTATTTTCTTCATTTTGTTTCTAAGTTGGTATTTCGATTGCTAATTAATCAAACAAATAAGGAAAAACTATTTCAACTAGTACAGACTGATTGGAGAGAGAGAGACATGAACATTAGTACAATTATTGATAGCAGAAAATGTCGTGCAGTCTGTAAGGTACTCCACCAGTCTCAAATAATGTAGTAGTTGCTCCTTACAATTCAGCTGTAGCTCGACCGCTCTGAATTAGCTCGAAACAGCAAATCGATCAAAGATCAATGGCTTTCGCTTTACCCTTTGTAGTCACTGAGAAGATGAATCCAAGTCCCCATCGCCCTCCAACTATACTAACTAATTTACTATGAGTAATACCACAAGTCAAACCCAAAACCAAGATTTTAATGTGTATAATTACAAATGAAATAAAGCAACTACCGCCCACATGAGAGCTCAGTCTAATCTTTCGTAAATTATAGGAAATATTTAAATTTGGCAGAAGTTTATAATGTTTGCTTAATTCTGACTTAAGTTGTGTGAGACCAGAAATTTGCCTATCTGTGGAGGGAAAATCAATTAATGAATCTAGATCACTGTAGATCTAACAATCTATTCTTCATCTTTCTTTTTGTAAAGTATTAGGTGGGATGGTAATATATACCAATTCATGTGCAAGTGTGAACCGTTCATCCAATACGATCCCAAGTCACTTTTGTTTTTTTTTTAATAAGTAATATTTCATATATACTCAAACTCTATATAGCTTATTTCACACAAATATTTTTATTAACATGGGAAAAGATGAAGAATCTACAATTGATCTACATTAGTTTATATATATATATATATATATATACTAATGACTATAATTTTGGTAATATACTAGAAAATTATGCCTTTAATTTCACCTGATGATAAGCGTATGCATGCATGATGTTCTCCTTCATTACACGGTGGATGGATGGAGATATATATACAAATCAACAATATACATTTTCAGTTTAGCATATAACATATATGTATGTTTATATGTATGCATGTATGTATGCAACTAATTTGTCACTTCCTTGTATCTTCCTCTGTCAGATAGACGTCTATATGACATATGTATGATGATTTATAGAGCAAGACAATGATAAGATCGGCATTTCGTTTGAGCAAACAATAGACAAACCGCCCATCATAATCCCGCCGTCACTACATCACCACCACCACCACTAACCTTTGTCATCGTCTGTTTCTTAAGTACACATTTCTCATTATTTTTGTTTTTGTTATCATGATAATTTACCTCGATTACCGTCATTCTGTCATCAAGAAATTTCTACCTTTTAGGGAATAGTTAGTGCGCGCCATCACCATTATTACTCGTTAAAGCAAATTTTGTGATGCTAGTGAATTCTGAAGTCTTAGGTAATTACTATATTACAAAAGAATCTATCTTTCCCTTTCTTCTTTTGTTAATTGTATAACGTTCTGATAAGGATAATGAACTATTCATCTTTTCACACAGCATATATTCAATAGGGTTTAGGTAACAAATTAATAAAGATGATTCAATAACACACAGTTACTTTTACAGATAACAATAAACATCATTCTCACTTTGGTTAGTATAGAATGTTACTTTTGATGATCTTTTGCTGCATTAATTGTTCTCTGCCAGCGATCACGTTCTATGTATTTTTGCATTTTATTTTATGGTGTGAACACGAAGGTTATACGAATTGAAGGTGGTGCAATCAGAAAAAATATATTCTCTGCCTTTGCTTTTTTAATTCTTTTAGGCTTGAAATACACGTTCTTCTTATTTTTCTCGTTTGAATCCTCTCGATTTCTGTAAATTAAGATCTATCATGTGTGCACTTCACGACATGCAAGCCCACGATTCAACCCAGAAAATATAGTCTAAAGACACCGTCTGGATTTGATAGATCTTAGTGGGATCGATTTGCAGATCAGGATCACGAGTGACCTCGAACAAATCACGTATGAGCTGGTTGGTAAGTTTAAGCAAGCTAATTAATAAAGACTTCTCAGTCTTAGGTGAACTTACTTAGCCTAGACTTGATAGACTGCCCTAAAAGAAGACTAAGAGTGTGAAGCCATGCAAGAACTCAACTAGGCTATATATAATTTATAATCCCTTCATCACATGTTAATTTTCGCCTCACAAGCTGTTAAATCTTTACTTCTGTTTGTACACGTATAGGAATTACACAATATATGTTATAAGTTACTGAAATTAATATATATTATAACAACATTATCGCATGTAGAGGTAATGAAAGCTAGCACAAGCAGGGCCCACTTGGAATTGAGGAGAGCTTCATGAGTATTAATGTGTTGAAGCAACAAATTTCAACTGGGAGAATATCAGTACTAATGCAAAAAGATAAAGAATTAAAGATCGATATCCTAGCCTCTGTCATTGATTCCAAAAATGTACAATGTATAGCTAGGTTGTTTTTATTACTAAAATTGGTGAATAGCTTGCTTGCTTCGTCATCTTTATCTCTTTCCCCAATTTGTGATTAGTCTGAAAGGCCTTAGAGTGCACTAGCTTAACCCAGCATAGTACTGCAAAGGGACTGGGTATTTGCATGTTTGTGACTCTTTACTTTTTATTTCAGTGACAAGATTGATTACTAGGACAACATCTGAGCTCATTCCACCACAGAAGTAATGATCTTTTGAGAGAACAACCCATCACTTATATGGCAGCACAAGTGCCACCTGCTGATTCTCTACGTCAGCACTAACCGGAATTCCGAACAAATTAAAAAGATAAAGGTGAAACGAATCTGAGGGGCCACAATGCACACACACACACGCATAAACATACACATATACAATCTGATGTACCTGCTACAAAACCTTTTTTTCTTTCCAAGGAAATGACTTTATATCTTAAGTGGAAATGAATAATAACCCCTTTATATGGAAACAAATAGTAATAACTGGGCCACGGCTTCAGAAACTGTAAAATGGAAAAGCACATTCATTGAAGGTAAGGTGTTACTGATTATATGCATTCTAAGAATACATATTAAGGAAGATTTCAAAGTAAAAATTGTCCCTTTAATAATTTATAGGTCGTATATAAAATTTTGATTGTGTTGATAAGTGATTTAATATCTCATATTTATTAATCTTATAACACTTTTGTTTTAAGAACACACATTATATAACTTTTAATCCTGAAAGTCACATAAGATGGAAAGAAATATATATACAAGCTAGGGGGATTTGTGGCAGCAGCACTAGCATGCATGCTAAATGATTTCAGATGCTTCATATATCATGCCTGTCAAATTTTGCCTCTGATGAATATTATATCATGTTCAGAATTCAATAAACTGATCGTCGAGGAAGCTGACCCGTAAATGCTTTCTCAAGAACTCATCTATAGCAGAAAAAAGTATGTTCATGCATCTCCGCATTAATTAATATCATGCATCCTCAATTGCTCTTAGTCGAATCAGATTATTAAAAATTAACCCAAGTGTATGCAGACAACTAAAAGTCAGTGATTGTTTTGCCCGCCTATATATGGCTTCCACGTAGTGTTTATTCAGCCAGGTTACGGCAGAGACAAATCATAAGCCACAAAGCTGATAAATACGAATTTAAATCTTCTTTAACATTTTAAACTTCGTTGAAAATCTTATCTACATATTT
This sequence comes from Bursera cuneata, assembly GCA_026212285.1. NCBI lineage: Eukaryota > Viridiplantae > Streptophyta > Magnoliopsida > Sapindales > Burseraceae > Bursera > Bursera cuneata. The sequence goes on from JANLJB010000401.1 coordinate 25,449, forward strand.
ATTATTCTTAGATATATAGATAGTTAACTATATATATCTTGGTAACTATATATCAATGACAATTTTTATATGTGTTTAATCAAAAGTTTATTAGAGGCAACAAAATTCTGGTCCAGTCAAACCAATAGCTACAAACTATATAGTGTTGAACCCATTTTCGTCTTGTTATCTTCTCTTTTACTTTGTCAAACTTCTTAAAGCACATAAAATTATTTGGCCACCGACTTGCAGCTATGACGGTCAACAAACAATATTTATGAACTTTAGATATAAATATATGACTCTATAATGATAGTATTTATTTATGTCTCACAACAAACAAGATGAAGAACCTAATAAATTTACAACTTGATAAAACACAGAAATGAATTCGAACCAATTATGTCGAAGTGGGGGAAGATTAATTGCGTATATGGTAATACAAATTAAAATTATATTATGAAAATTAATGGGGTCATATGATCTATGAGCTAGCATGTGCGCCGCATATAAGGCAAAACCTAGCTGTGGTTTTGTGTGTAGTTGATGTCTATATTATGTAGTGGCCATGAATATGATAGAGCCCGAGCGACGAGGGAACTTTGTTATTATCATTGTGACTTTAAATAATTGCAGAGAGTGGCTGTGTGCCCTACTCATGGCGAACAACCTAGTACGAATTAGATTTCTTTGCCGTGGCCTCAACAATCAGCCCCATCCATCTTTTTTCTTTTATTTGTTCGAAGATACAGATCAGATGCTTTGCTTTGCTTTGCTTTGTCGATCTTTTGATAAATTAAAGTTTGATTTGTTGCTTAGATGCCCAGCTTTTGCATGCATGCCTTGTCATGTAGTGATTATGATCGATGATTTGTTGTCTTTTAACATCTCTGCTAGCTTTCTCTCTCCGAAGATTGCTCGAGAACGTCGACTTAAGAAGATCGACAATTAACGTAGATAATAAGGAATTGAAATTATTTTTTTAATTTTTTTATTATTATTAGGATTGGGTTATTGTAACTTAATTTTTTTATTTGATTTCACACACTTCTTTGTAACTTTTGATTGATTTACTATAATTCATGGGTAAAGAAAAAATGTTAAAATATAATTTTTTTAATGCCAACTAGATAGCTCTTTCCACCATTAAATTAGAAAAAATGAATGGTTATCAAATAGTATCAAAGTTTTAAGTTACAATGGTTTGAGCTTTATTATTATTATTGTTATTGTTATTGTTATTGTTATCATTTTATATCCATTTATCATTCTTAATAATAATTTTTATATATTAATTAGAGGACAAGGCGGGATACAAAAGGTGAGGTTTTTCATCTCCACCCGATTCATAATAAATTAGGTCAAAATATTTAAATCTATATTAGTCCCCTCCTATAATCTTTAATAGCATCATATCAATAATCGTTGTTAATATGAATTGTTAATAATCATCACTATTAATATGCATTATTGATATACTTTTCTTCATCATCGGATTAGATTGAGGGATTAAGCACAATTTGTTTTCATACTTTTTTGTTCCTTTCTTTAAAATAAATCTGATGAAAAACGACAACTAAAATAACGACGAAAGATCAAGTTTGATTATCAAAGCACATGGTTGACGTGGATAGTAATGATAAATTCACGTGATCATCATCAAATTGTCGATAATAATCTGATTAAGTGATGTCGATTCATTATCTTATCGGTTCTGATACTGATAAATTGTAATGATCAAGTAAACGTTTAGTATCACCATTTTATCTTTAATTGATGTGAACACACTAAGTATGTGCATCAGATTTGATTTAACCTAGGGACAATTGATTGGAGCCTCATAATTTATTAGTAAACAAAAAGTTAAGTATCATTCTTTATAGTAACCACTTCAATAAGTACAATTAACTTGGTTAATTAAATCTTAATCTTTTTCGAAGTTGAGAAAGCACTATCGATCCCATCCCTCTATGTTGTTAACAGTGTGGTTTTGCCTGAAAACAGTGGGCTGTTTAGCACTTTATAATTAAGCCTCAAATATGGATTGACCAATATTTTGTTGTTAATAATGATTAACTTAATTAATGACTATGTTGACTCTCACATGGTGGTTGTCCGATTCTCCGGATGTGTCATTAGATTGTCTTATTGATAAACAACCTGGCATATGTTGGAGAGAGAAAGAGAGAGACAGTAAATGGGTTTGGTGAAGCTTGAAGGCCATTGACTTCGTTAAGACTAATTTACAGCTTAGAATCTTAATAGTTTCTTATTCGTAGGAGATTTTGAGTGTCTCCTATTCAATCATTATTCATCGGCCACATCTTCATACAATGATGAAAGTTGATCATTCGATCATCTACCATTCAATCATTAATGTTGAAGCCCGATTAGACAGTTTCGGATTATCTCTATATAATTTAATCTTTCAAGACATGATTCGATGATGTTAATGAGGATAGATAATGTACAATGTAGTCTAGCGATTTTCTAATTGACTTTTGCTTACACTTTTTAAGCATAAAACTCATTTTATATTGTTATTAGCCAAGGATGCGTTGTTAATTTGTTTTGCGCAAGGGTTGTTTTCCTTAATACCTTGGGCTGTTCAATTAACTTAATTAAATTATCTATAAGACAAATGCATGGCGATCCGATCCATTCATTCAGCTATAGCTTGAATAAGTATATTTATGAAAGAATAATATTATATATATAATTTAATTCATACAATCTGAAATGATATAATATTCATAAATCAATACTTAACTTATCATTATCTATTAAAAAAATATTTATTTTTTAATCACGATGAGATATTATCGTATCGAATTATATTATGAGTTAAGTTTTATGGATTAGTTGAATATATAGAATCGGTATTCATTATGATAATTGATTTACCTATTATCTTTGACCGTGGCTTATTGATGTGGGCTAGTGGGCAGGACACCTCTAAAATAACCAAACGATCTTGGACTAAATGAGTTTGGGTCCAACCCAACTTGTGGGATATTACAAGTCTGTCCAACCAATTCGTGACCCATGGCTGTCCACCCCAACAAACACTACAACCAATTCAAACTCATATTCCGAATTTCTCATTCAAGTCTCTACACTTGAAATAAATAAATACTTATATATTTTATTATCGTTCAATCATATTTTTGGATAATCATGAATGTAGTAACGATTTATATAATTTGTTTGTTTTGTTTTCAAGACACTTAAATAAAATTGATAATCTTATTAAAAAGAATTTAGATGACTCTTATATAAGAGGGTTCCTTACAAAAATGATCAAAATTAGGGAGTCTCATTAAAAAATGATCAAATTTAAAGAAATTTTAACATCATGACTCATCTTTTTTTAGACGCTCGATAGAGACGTTATCAAATGATATTGGACATCGAACAACTGATTATAACATCAAAATTTTTCAATCACGGGTCGTTTTCAATTGCACACCTTAGTTTTGCTCCATAACTGAAATTCCTTCCATATAATACTAAATCTATAGCTATTCTTCTTCACTGCCCGTTTTCGTTTTCTCTTTTTATTCGTTTCACATCATGAATTTATTGGATTGGGTTGGGCTTGGGCCTATTCCATGTTGGTTTCTAATAGTTGGGCCTATATTAAATTGGGAAAATGGTGAAACATATTAGTAGGATCACTCTATGCAATCAAGCTTTATATAACTATTATGAAAAAGATTTATTATTTGAAATCAATTTTTAAGTCCTTCATTGATTATTTTAAAATCAACAAATGGGTACCCAATTTCTAAAATTTGAGCATGCATATGATTTTTTTTTTCAAGAATTTGCATGTGAACAGTATAATGTTGCAATTAAAGCCTCCTAAACAACTACAATCTTGTTCAACCTAATCTAAAATATTTTTGTTGACCTAAAACGCTTTAAGACCTATGAAGAACTGACACGTGTAGCCGTACAAAGTTTTGATCACAGATTTACGGTGGTGGTTGAGATTTTGCACAAGAGCCTAGAATCTAAGGTTGGTTTTCATAGATTTTCTTGATCAATATTTGGTAACACGTGGCATAAGATTAGGCTAGACAAATCAAAGAGAAAAAGGACAGAACAGCTAATGGGGTTGGCCGAACTGGTAAGCTGCTCCTTCCACGTGGTCCAACCGTCCTCTTCCATGTGTTGTCGAGAGAGTAATAGAGTTGACTCGGCCAAGTCGATCAACATGGCTACCTCTTTTAAGACTTCCAACTATATTGATTACAAAATCTTATGAAAAGCTTTCATAATTTTACAAAAAATATCTGAAGCGAGGAATTAATGATGAGAGATCATAGAAAGATTAATGTTGTTAAAGAGTGTTGAATAGTAATGACTATGGTAATGTAGAAGGATTTGAATTTGACTTTGACTGACATGGGAAATTTAGGATAACTAGTAATGAGAGGCACGGGCATCATCACTTCGTTCGTAGAAAAAGGTGATCGAACCCCAAAGTCACCGCACAGCTTTGTACTCGGGGCCAGCATTTGCTTGGCTAGCTAGCTATGAGTTGGTCATATCTACATTTTTCACTTCCTCACGAGCCTCTTTAAGTCTCTCCTCTCCAGGCTCCTTCTTCAACACCTCTCCCTTTCTATATAAAGACTCGAAAACATACACTAAATTTTCATCATCACCATCATCTGCTAAGTTCAACAACAAGTTACAGCACAAACGCTTTCAAATCATGTCTAGCAATGCAGGCACTCTCTTCTTCATAACTTTGTTCTACTTTCTACTCCTTTTATCACCTCCGAATCCGGTGATGATAATGACCGGAATGAGCTCTGCAGTCGTAGTTGTGGGTGCTAGCAGGCCGATATCAGGATTGAGATCCGAGAATTACACGACTTTCGAGCCAAGAACAAGTCCTGAACGTCACAAGTTTCGCACTAGCCAGGTGAATGGTTGCTTGCCGAAAGGGTTTCACCGCAATTCTGCGCCTAGTCGATACATAAACTATCACACTTTGGGTTCAACAATGTGTTCGACGGGAAAGCATCATGAAACCAGCAGTCCATGACAATCAAGAAGAACCGAGTCAATAAGCTAAATTATAGGGTTATTATGGGGATTGATGATTACATTATATCTGATCATATATATATATATATATATATATATAAACATAGCTTGCTCGTGTACACATATACGGTAGTACTTGTGGGGTTTTAGGGTTATATTATATGTTTACTGTGTAGTACGTAAATGAAAAGAGAGACTTGGCCTGGTGATGGAAGTTTGCTATGACCAAGTTGTTATAAAAAATATATATATATTTTTCAAGTGTTTAAGACATTTGAAATTAATATTAGTTGTTTGAGGTGTAGTTAAAAAAAAAAAAAAAAAAGGTTTAGAAGATCCACACTGAAGGGAATAGCCTAAACCGAGTGTGTGGTAAGGTCGGTCAGTCCAAAGACTGCTTCCAGGCCCTTTCAGGGGAGATGCCAACCCTCTCTCCCGTCGGTGAACACGTCTCAAGGGGCCCTTCTGCTTTTAATAATCTACAAAAAGTTAAAATTATTGTTGATGTGGGATAATATATATCCTAAATCACTCAAATAGTCAAATTGTAGTCTTAAATAAACTCGTATAGATGATGGATGACTTAGATTATAACCTTGACCACATAGAGAGCAAGTATTTATATATATATATACATATATATATATTATATATACTCACTTTGAATTGTCTTTATCTCGAATTTGGGCTTGAAACATCTCTGCGTGTATGTGGCTATTATTTCGATTAGAACATGATAAATGGGATTCAAATTTAGTATGTTCACCAGTTCTTACCCATCCTAATTAGGATATAGCATCCAAGGCATCTAACTCGAATTGCAAATTTGCAATATAGATGAAAATACATCAACAAAGTACATACTTAAATCAAGATTTCAAGCTAAGACAGCTCAATCTTTTTCTACGAAAAGACCTGTGATACTGCAAATTAAGTACATACTCAAGTGAGGTTCTCCTTCCTGTTTCGTTGAATTTGAAGATATATATTTGATTCATTGAACATCAATAGTAGTAACTATGAGTTATTAATCATTAGATGATTACATCAAATGGACCATAATTTATTTAAGGGATGTTACAACTTTGCATCCTCACCATTAATAGTCGTCCAATATGACAAATCTCATCACACTCTAATATCCTTTGTATATGATTGAAAAGAGCGTTTATTTATTAGACATAATGCAATACTTATCTATTAATACTTACATAAAATTGTATAAAGTAAAAAGAAATTTGAGATAAAGAGAGAAGAACATTTTCTTTTGGGTAACATAATTTTGAGCAAATTAAAGGATTTACAATCTGACATTGGAGTCTTAACTCTTAAGGCATCCCTATGATGATCCTGCATGTGTATGGGGTCTCTCAAAACTCACCAAAAGAGTCATACATAGATCTAGTCAAGGAAGAAAACTTTTGCAATAGCTTAGTCAATTACTAGCTAGCTAGAAGATACTACGGTAGATTTTCAAAAGCATATATTAAAAAACTACTGCAGTGAACGTTGATCATCAACATTTATTCAACGGCACACGTGCATAAACTCTGAAAGTTCAGTAAATTTCACCCTCACGCCTCAACCCATCTGAACGCTAAACAACTTGGTCAAATCGTAAATAATGCCCACCACACCACAAAAACTGCATCAGCTCAATTGGGTCTCTGTTGGTTTCACATCTGAAACACTGCATGTGTTGGAAACCTCTACCACATGCAACTGTTTTCAAATTTGTAATCAATAAATTAGAATTTTGGGCCTCTCTTCTCTCTTCATCTGAAGTTTCACTGAATAGATATAAAATGGAAAAGTCTCGGATCCAAATTGTTTATTAATAAGTTTTACAATTACAAGAAGTGATGCAGGCAGCTGCAAACATTAATATTAATGTAATTGGCATGGGCACGGCTGGGAAAGGGAATTTTTGGGTTGTGAAGTCCCTGGCAATTCCACCAGAAAGACCATCCAATCTCCAAGGTCGAAATTCAAACACAAGACTCAACAACAACAACTTCATCTGGCAGAAAAGATAAAACTCCACCCTTTATTTAAAACATTAACCAGTACTGTAATTTCAATTTACGATGCCTCGTGTACTCCTGATTGCTCAATCCTCACCACAATTCTTTTGCGTAGATTTTAGTTTTCAACTTACAATAATGCCGCAAATTGCCCTAGCGTGTAATCTAAGAAATACGCGTAATTATTATTATAATGTTTCTTCCAAGTAAATGTTAATGTCAAGGTTTTCAATTTTTTTTTTAAGTATAATTATTTTGAGAATGTTATGAAAAATAATCAAATTTTAAGCTTTTTTTTTATTATTACTATCTAATCAATTAATACGATAACGAACCGACAAAATTTAACCATCAATAGTTACGGATTGATAGGATTAATCTCATTAGTGTCTACTGTCTTATCGGGAGACTACTTCAACCTTTTTCACTCGAATCTTTATTACACAATAAAAGAAAGTGGGATTAGTTGAACCCTTAAATTTCCTTCCACAGCCCTTTTCTCATTACACACTCTTCTACAAAATAAAAGCTAAAAAATTAGTTCACATATCCTTTAAAACCTCAAAGTAATCTTATACCAAACCAAAGCTTATTAATCCTAAGTTACCTCTCTATTCTTATTTGATTAAAAACTAAGATTGAATTTCAAGATAATTAAATATTGTGTCTCTATATGCATATAATTGGTTGGTTTTTATTATGTTTATTTTCCTTGTTCAACTTATTTTTAATCAATAAAAATAGTTGATTTTTAGTTGATACAAGTTTTTAAAGAGAAAGTAGATTCAATTTTATGATTTGTTTAATCTAATAAATAAATATTGATTACTAATTTAATATATTTGTTTTAATTTGATTTAAATTTTAGATGTTTTTAAAATAGTTCAGGGTTATTAGGACTTAATTTTTTTATTTAATTTTATACACTATTTAATAATCATTCATTTTTTTAATCTAAACTATTAAGTTGATATGTAAAAAATTACATTTTAAAATTTTCTATCCTACAGTGGATAACAGTAAATCAACAGCTAAATATAAGAAATTTAAAGTTGATGACACTAAAGAATGAAGAAGAAAAATTTAAAGAAAATTGAAAGTCTTTCAAGATAAGTTTATCTAAAACAATTTATTCTAACGTGTGAACGTGTTAATATAATTTTCAAAGAGTGAAAGCAACCCACTTCATTTATTAAATAATGTAAAAATACTAAGATCTCATGCATGTTGTTATATTCATCCGATCATATATAGCTAATGATTCTTGTATTGACTTATTATACAAGCATTAATTAATTGTATCATCAAACTAATTTAACAACCGTTACTAAATTACAAATCAATATTCATAAATCAATCCAACAATTATGTTTTCTCAAGTTGTCATTAAAAAAAAATTATGATACAGAAATCCAGCTGTAAAAAGGAAAATATTAAATAAAATAGAAAATAAAAATTCAGATTTTTTAATAAAATAGTTTTAATTAAATGACATAAATTGAAAAAATCTTGTAAATTACGAAAAACCGTTAATTTCTAAATTCTAGAAGAAAGCGGTGCGAAGTTGCAAACGTGCACATAACGCACGGGTCGATGGGGTTCATCAGTCAACAAAGGTAACCAAGAAAAGATATGGAGAAAACCTGACAAATCTTAAGATTGTCCTTTAAAAATTAGAATTAATTTTTTTTTTAAATAAACAAAGACTAATTTAATAATGATTATCAAAACCTCGTTATTCTCTAACAACCATCTAAAATTCTCATTAAATTAATCAACTATAAAATAAATAAATAATTTAGTACTACCCCATCTCTAATGGAAGCCAGTGCATACCCTTTGTCCACTGTTAATTACTTTATTGTCCTTGTTATTATGTAAACCTTTTATTTAATATTGGTTCATTATTATGACCAAACCAAAGGCACATTTTCCTTCCTTCTTTCAAGATACTTGATTAAAATGAATAATAATATTTTTGATCTTTATTCAACACAGAATTCTATACTTTGAATTATTTTTACAAAAGATAGTTTTTTTTTTAATTTCTTATATATATATATATATATATATTAAAAAATAAAGATAGAGAAAATTAAACCTCTCTTATAATTGTATAAAATTTCAAGAGNATTCAACACAGAATTCTATACTTTGAATTATTTTTACAAAAGATAGTTTTTTTTTTAATTTCTTATATATATATATATACAAAAGATAGTTTTTTTTTTAATTTCTTATATATATATATATATATATTAAAAAATAAAGATAGAGAAAATTAAACCTCTCTTATAATTGTATAAAATTTCAAGAGGTATTTCTACTAAATGTTATGACAATCTCTATTATTTTAGTCAACCGATAGAGATCAATAATTTATCTCCTTTAAAAAAATAAAATAAAATAACATTTATTTAAATTAAAAGATAAATCCGGAAAATGTAATTAAGAAATATATGGTATAGGGATACGATTGTCTTTTCAACTAGAAAAAGAATCCACTTAATTTAAGTTTATATTCTAATCAAAGTTATATAAAGGCCGAAACCCTTCTCTCTTTCACTACAAACCAGTAAAGAGTCTCTCTCTCTCTCTCTCTCTCGCTTTCTCTTTCTCTTTCTCTTCCTTTTCTCTCGCTTTCTCTCCATACAAGTAGTTCTTTTACCTCTAGTTAACATTTCTGTTGCAGCATCATTATCAATATCATCATTAAAAGAAGAAGAAGAAATTAGAGGTATTACTTAGTGTAATGATGAAGCAAGAAAATCCTGCAGGGTTTTGCAACAAGCACTTGCGAGTCCCCTGCAGATCCTTTGGCAAGAGATGTAGCAGGCTAGTGAAGGAGCAACGAGCAAGGTTCTACATACTCCGACGCTGTGTCATTATGCTCGTCTGCTGGCACGAGTATGGTGACCCTTATTAAAACATATATCCGAGCTCATAGTAATTTTTCTTCTTATAATATCAGATTGTGGGTGTATATATAGATTAGTATACACAAACGAAGGTTTTGACAGCTTTTCTTTCTTTCTTTTTTTTTGGGCTAAAGATTAATGCTGCAGATCATGTACTCAAACATCTCCCCAATTTATAATTCATGGAAAATTTTACTTAATTAGTTCTCTCTTTGATGAGATGAGAGTTTTGTAATATTAATTAATGGAGTTAATTTCTCTGATATTCTTCTTCTTGGTATATATGCTTCTGTTTGTTCGTTGTTGTTGAGAATAAGTGGAGTTGAAGCTACAGAAATGTGTCAAAATCAAAGTTTATGAGAACGGATTTCGAGGCTATGAAATTAATTAATTAATCAATAGTTAATCTTTCAAGCAGTGGATTTTTATCAATTATTGCTATTTTAATAATGCACGTTAGCTGCTTTGTGGTGATTAATTTCGGTGTTTTCTTTCGTGAATTTTGCTGTAATTTTTCTGTCGTATAGATAGAATATGCCTGGTTATACACGATCCTGGGCCACTATGATTTGACAAGTATCAATTATTTCAAGTTCATCTTTGACATCCATTTGGCTACTTCTGATGAACCGATTGGATTAATAAGGGTTTTTTTCTTCTTCTTCTTCTTCTTCTTGATTTTCCTTTTATATATATATATTTTTTTTATGTGTTCAACAGCAAGATTTCAAGAAGGAGGGATTTAATTGATTCTTCTTAACATATGATTTCTAATTAAATTAATCTAAAAACTCTTGAGGACCTTTTAATCTGTGATTTCTTTCACATTCTGTGATTTGCTATTCAAATCGATCGTTCGGATTTATGTTTATTTTTAATTTGTTTCAAACAAAAAGAGACTTACAATAATGTTGCATGATCCTACTCAGCCAGTCTCTCCTCAATTGACTACTAAATTATTTCCTTTTGGATTTTCCCTTTTCGCTTTTGCTTGGAATTATATATAAGCTATTTAAATTTCTCTTTTTTTAATGTATTAGCTCCACTAATGTTTAATGATTAGAACCATTCTCACCCTCATATTGGATCGTTAATTTTGTTCAATATTTATGTATGATTTTTACGTACTCTTGATATCAAATTGTGTCAAAAATATTAATTCTTGCATTTTTTTACATCAAATTGTGTTATTCGATATTCAATATAAACTATTTGAGTTTTATTGGATGCTATTAAATCCATTCGATATCAAATAAATAATCATAATGTGAAAATTTTTTAATTATATATTAAATTTAAATGGATTCTATCGTTTTAATTTATTATTATAAATTTTTTCAATAAAATATATCAAAAGTGATGTATTTAAAGGTTTGAGATTCTTTTATGAATAACCAAAAATACAACTTCATGAATCATCAAGTCAAAACATACTCAAGGACCTCGTGGACCTAATTTTATATCAAGTTCTAAATTATTGTTGTTATTTAAAAAGAATATATAATTGGAAGTGGTTTTGAAGAGGAAGGATATCAAAGAGGAAATGAGTGAAAGGAAGAAGAGGAGACAAGGAGAATCCTTGGAACAGAGTGACGTCGTACGCTTGCTTTCACATCTCATCTCATCTCACCTTTATTACCCCCTCGTGCGTCCGCCTCTTTTCTATTTTCTTATCAACTCCCTCATCAACTCAATTTACCGAAACACCCCTTCCACTTTCCAATAATCTTTTCTTTGAAAATCATATTATATTCAGCATAATCCAAAAAGCCTACACTGCTACCAAGTAGGTTAGTAATGGAAGTGATGATTTATTTTAAATTTCGTGTGGAGAAAAATTAAAAAATAAAACAACATATCATGCATGCGGCATGCGCATCCATCTCCATGGACGTGGGACCGCTTTGAAAACTTGACACGTTGAATCGGAATGGGTATGGCCATGGCCATGGTGTCACATCAATGGCAGAATACAATGTAACAATTATGGTCCAATCTCCTTAACTGGAACTACAAGTAGATGTAGTTGGAGTGATGTTCTCTGTCCCTCCTCCAATCATTTTCCCCTTTCTCTGTTCCCCCTCTCATCAATTATTATACCGATCTTTTATTACTTTTAATAAAGATTAATTAATCATTAACTTTAAGGGAAATTTTATGACGATTTTCAGAATTTTGAAACCAATTCTATTCAATCTTATGTTTCTCGACCAAATTTTGAACCAAAGTTTATAAATTTTATTAAATCGTACTAAAATCTAGAGAAATATCGTGACAAGACATACGTTATAAATAATTAAATTTATCAATAGTTTAAGTATCGATCATCATATTTGATGTAAATGTGACATTTGAATTAATAAGTTTGAAAGTGAAAATTGACGCCAAAATTAAAAAAAAATTAAAATAGATTAGATCTATATATCAATCAAATTCAACACCATATATATTTGATCCTAATTGAGTTGACATAATGATATTTATTTGATATCTTTTATATATCATACCGATCATGTAATAAGAAGTTTAACAAAATAAATATGAATAGGTTTAAGATAAGATAATGATATTCACACGACTAGTTATTAATAACTGCTTGATGGTACCTTGATGACGGAGAATCTAACTCTTTTATAATGTATTTATATTATTTGTGTATAAATAATTAGTTGATGTATTGACGTGAATAACTAATTAGCCTATCAAGGTCCTTCAATTGACGATAAGTGTTAAGCAAATGTTTTGGTTAAAATATAATTGAAGGCATATTTTCATTTGCTAATATATTACAAAATTGATGGCTCATTGACTTGAAGATCCTGATATCGATCATTTTACAGTTTAATTATAAATAATAGTGAGGATTTAATTAATATTAATTTCGTAAGTAATGCGATCGTAGGGGGTAGCCCCTAACTTAGTGTGGGGAAAAGCAACTGTTTGGTTGCTATTTAGGAGAGAAATTATTTTTGGTTTTGACAGAACACTAGCTAGTTAATCAACAAAGAAGAACCCATCTATCTTCAAGCTTTAACTAGAGTTTGTCCCCTACAAAGTGGGTTAGTCAAATCAACCATCTCCAACTATCCTCCAACTCAGTGGCTCAAATTCATCTTGAACACAATCCACAAGTCGCCATCTATGTTGTCTTGGTTTGGCTCTCCAAGCAAGCATGGCTGAGTGAGTGTGAGTTTGCACTATCCCAAGCATTATCTTGCCGGCCAATGGTCTTGGGTAGCCTTAAAAGTTCACTGAATTATCACTTTCATTAAGCAGCTGGCTCAACTTCATAGGCCTAACATGGAAGGACATTCAATTCTACTCAATTTTTTTGCAGGGTAATGTGAGGACCAAATTTTGATACGAGTGAATGTTGCTTATTTTGAGTGCACATGTGCTTCAAGGTCTCTGACTAGTATTTTCCTTGCTACACACATCATAACTGTACACATTAATTGGGCAGAGCGATTAAGGTTAAATTGATTCTAAATTTACTGCATTTGAGCTACACTTACAAGCAATATCAATTCGATAATACTGTTTTAGGCATGATTAAAACAAGTCCATGATTATAACGTACAATTAATTATCTATCTATCAAAGGAGAGTTGAATCCAGGTACATGGAGGCGGGATTGCATCTCTTCACCGACCCCCACAACCCCCACCGCCCACCCCCCCCCACGTGGCCAATCTGACTTAGTAGTCACAACGCAACCATTATTCATGATAGATAACTAGTTTTAACGTGACAAGAGTTCTTTCAAATCATTGCCCAATTGGAACCAATAACCAGATCAAAACAAATCACTCATGGCTTCATCTTTGAATTGAATTTGGACCCATGTATTTGTATACCTAGGCTCTTCTCATCTCATGTATTTCATGATCCTTTCTGTACTTATTTTGCAGGGGAACCTTGAAATAGTTTGTCTTTGACGAATTTATTACTTCAGTTTTGTTTCATCATAATAATTTGAACTACTATGATGTGTGTGTATATATATATATATATAAGGTACGGTATAGTATAGTTTACTGTACTTATTGTGTTCTGGTCTTTTTGGATTAAAGTATTTTCTGTATAAGTGTTGCTTTATTTCTGAAAAAGTAGATGCATAGAAGTATGTATACTTGTAAAGAGAGTTCTTATAATGGTTGAATATACAAATGATACAACAACAAAGAAAGAATTCAGTTGCTTCAATGCTTTGGCACTCATCATTCTTAATTATCAAGATTGATAGTGGTCCAATTTCACGAAATAATGTATGCATGAACCAAATGGAAGAAATTCTAAATAATGGTCAAAATCTATAGAAAAGGTAATGAATGTGGCTTTAGATTTCGACAATATGATTGATGGTCACCTATTCAATAGGATAAGATAGGGTTCCTACCACAATCTTGTTTGTGTGTTACAGCTTATTCTCAAGTTCTTGGGATAACCAACCCCCACTCATTCAATTTCAGTTACTTAAATCAACAGCAATTTAACTATATATCTCACTTGGACATTCTAATTTTTCATTTTTTTCACTAATCATCTCATAAATCTAAGAAGAATCAAATGGAAATGGAAGAGCTAAACAAATCCCCATTAACTGCTGAGCTAAACTCAATTGTAAATGATACTGAAGAAAGGAGTTTCCCATGATTTTTGCAGAGAAGCTCGGTGACGTTCACACCAACTACAGTCAGAAGATTGGGTTTGACAAAATCGAGTTGTTAGCAGGCTAAGAAAGAATATAAGCAACAAGTCTAAATTGCTTCTAATTCAATAATACTGCCAAGAATGGACCCCAATTATCTCTAAACTTCAGGTGGGATTGTCCCCGGCAGTTGCTTAGTCCTATCACTCATTCCAAATATCACCCAAACATGTCCACGTTTTCATTTAATTTCCTCTTCAGACTTTGAGCTCCCACCTTAGTGGCACATGAGTCGTCATCTTTACCTGCTTCCTGATCACCATTTCTCCAATACTGTTTAATTATGCCAAACTCATTAACACTCTATTATGGATGGATTATAACGACAACATTAATGGTTAAGATTGATCATGAAAAAGAAAATAAATATACATGATATGAATTTAGATTTACAGCTTTCTCCATCGTTCCTTGATTCTAAAAGTTTTCCAAAAACATTCACTCAGTAGATTACTTGTTATGGGGCCTGCCATGTTTGTGGGTTAAGAAGAGGAAACCAATATTGCGTGAAGATCATGCACTTAATAATGATGCATACAGGTCAAAAAAGTGCCAAAAGGGTCATTGAGATCTTCAAAGATATATAGGAGATCTTAGCTAATTAAGTAGCTCATATCAATCTCTGGAAGTATTTTTATAGGAGATCGATATGTGGTAGGATTATAATCTTATTAGTTGATAAAGCTTTTCCACCATCAAAATCGCTTTCAGAGAATCATAAACACACACATAAACATCATTTATAGTATTTCATTTGTAAAACTTTGGAATTTACAGTTCTCAACTTCTCGTATTCACCTTCCATTGTGATAATATTTATGCCTTCAGTATCTAGTTCAAACTCTCTCTCTTTCGACTCAATAATTTATTTCAACTTTATATCTTCAAATATAGCTAGAGTGATTGATGCAACAATTGAAAAGAAAAACCTTTCACTCTAACCCTTTTTTAACTCCAATTTATCTTTATAGAGATTAGCATCTTTGAAAGTGATCAATTAGTTGACAATCAGTCTCGTATAAAGATATGATAAATCTAAATCAAACCCAATTCATAACTCTTTTGAGATGTCCAAATGCCGCAAGTGCAATACAGCGAAGTGAAGTGCTTCATGTGAGGGCAATTTTTCTATTGATTTAACAATCAGGAACAGATGGAGCCAATGCACTTGGACTTGATCGAACAATGTCACAGTTGCTATCAGTTTAATGGCAACTCATTGCACAATCGCTGTCCAAACTCTTATCCGATTTGAGTTCCGTGCGAGTGATTGATCATGCTTTTCTTAGCCAAAACAGTGCAATTTCCTGTAATCAATCTGTTAACCCCAACATCATGACTAGTTTTACGATTCCTGGGACCTCTTCTCTTGCTTTCTGAAACTTTCAGAGAAATTCCTATTACTTCTAATAGTTTGGGCCAAACGTTGTTTATGTTAATGTTGATTGTGCTGCTTTAAAGCAGATGCTGTAGGGCATCCCAGAAATTTTGGTTTTGGGCCACCAAAATAACTCCTTATTGGGTTTCAGAATCAAAGTTAGCCTGAAAATTGTAGCCACTTGGTAACATTTCATTGCATAACTCTAGCACTTACTCAATTCTGAGCAGAAAATGGTAGAATCACATTACGCTTCAACCTGCTGCAAAATACACGCAGCATGCACTAATGCTTTTTGTTTAGCCGTTAAAAAATACGTTCTAGCAATTAGTTAAAAAAACAGTTTAATAAATCACTTCATTAAAAAAGTTAGTTTGTAAGTAAGGATCAGTAAGTAAAATAAAGAGACAGATGGTGGCAAAGCCAAGCAATGATGCAGAACTTAGAACAACACTCGGCAAAGATGGTAGCAGCTGGAGCACGGGCAGAGACAAGGCAAGCGCCATGGTGGGAGCAAAGGGGTTTCCATTTCAGGTTTTCTGATTATAAATCCACTCCTTAACGAGAGAAATAGAAGGAAGTTTCTATATGAATCATTGATGTGACTTATCCGATGATTGATCATAGTGTATGTCATGATTATCGCAAATATCAAGTGATCAGAAAAAAACTGTTACACTAGTGATGATCTACACATTCATCATGATGGTATATAAGAACATGGAAAAGCAGCAGGGATTACGTATAAGTAACTTGCCTTTAAAATCACTGCAACAAAAGAGACAGTCACTGAGAGATTAGTTTATAAGTTACCTGTGTCTACCTCCCATTTTTTTCCTCTTAATATCAAATTAAGTTTAATGCACTTCAGAATGGGCATGAAACATGATGCATGATTAACTAAATTAATTGCATGTGTGAACTAATCAAACAACAAACTTAATGATTAAGTATGAATATACAAAACGGAAATTATAAAGTCAAACGTGAAGAATTTTATACATATATTAACAAAAAAATAAAATAAAAAAATATATATTATCTATAATCAAAGATAACATCAGACCTAAAAGTCAAATTTTATACGAAATCATATTCTCAATTTTAAGTATTATTTAAATTGATTGTATTTATAATTTATATTATAAGTGAAACTCAGCTTAAATATATATTTTTAATTATTTGCTATATAGAGATGACTTTCAGAAACTATATACTTTGATTGTTGTCCAAGATTATGATATAAATCCTATTTCTTACACTATACTTTATTGTAAGAAAGATTTTATCATTAATAAATCATAGTCCTCGAACTATGTATTAATTCCTTTGGGCCCCCACTACTCGGACAAAACGAAAGAATCCTAGAAATTGCAGTGTTGCAGCCATTAACGAGCAACAAACTATCAGCAAATGAAATCACAGTAACAAATCAAGCTAAGTATCACTTCCAGCGCTAAACCCTAATCACTCACACGCATACATACATACAGGCGTAGTAAAATTCGTGTAATATATCGTACAACTCACATGGGTTGCTCTGCTTCCCTTCCAGGTACGTGAATGGATAAGCAATAAGCAAATCCCTGTTTATAGTTGTTGAAATGGATTGGGATATGTGGGTTCTGGTTTTAATTTATTTTTGAGCTGAAAAGTATGGAATTTGATGGATCGTTTGTGATTTGTGAAATTGAGAATTCAGGGGATTGGTACTTGTGATTGAGCCTTAGGGTTTTTTAATTTGGGTTTTTAGGATGTTTGATTTGAAATTTGAGCTGAAAAGGTTTGGAATTAATGGAGAATTTGTGCAATCGGTTTCCAATTTGGGAATCGTGGTTGATTTTTAGGGTTTTCTGATTTGAGCTGAATTGAGGAGTCATTTGTTGAATTTAATTGATTTGTGGATTTTTGGTGTATGCAGATAGGAATTCTGGGCAGTTGAGTGGACTTAACAATTCCGAGAATGGTGGAGCACCTGACTCAAAAAACCTGCGTGCCAAGGTAATTTTTTTGGGGAAAAATGTCGTTTTAGTTTATTAGTATATGATGAAATGATGTTAATTTGATAGTATTGTTTTCTAAAATTAGTTGTTTTTGACAATTTGATAATTGACTCGGCTAAAGAAGAAATTGTAGAGGATTAGAACCTATTCTTATATTCGTTTATGAGACTTTTTCTTAGAATTATGTGAAAGTTGTGGTGGTGTGTTATTGAAGAATGTTGCACTGTTTTCCTTAACTATCAGAATTGCAGTATAGGATCGGTAGCCACAATACCAAGCTTTGTGGTAATGATATTTTGTCGGCATCTTTTTTTAACTTATGAATGCAACTAACTGTGTTCTTTTTCTGTGTGCAGCTGGTTTTGTTAGGTGATTCAGGTGTTGGGAAGAGTTGTATTGTCCTTCGTTTTGTTCGTGGCCAGTTTGACCCAACATCAAAGGTATCAGGCAATGTCATTAAAACTGCACCTTCCTGATTCCTAGCAGACTTAATTGCACCTTGAGCTTTTAATAATGCTGCTCAAAATATCTCTTTTCTTGTTTGATGTAAATATCCATATCATGTCTTCAAGGACCGTTAAGTTATTTTTTGGAGAATTTAATCGTATTTGCTTGTCCTTCATGTTCATTGGTTGTTTTTGGGGGGGCTTTCTTGCTGATTTTGGGGTTTTCATTTGTATCTTCTAGCTTTTGGGGTTGTGTTTATGGGATCTGTATCCTGCATCTTGTATCTTGCTTCCTGCATTTAACAGCTTTAATACCAAGCTTCCTAAGTTGATTGATACTTTGGGTGTATGGTTGGATAGCCAGCTCACTTCTTTTTATATCTTTTTTCACTTGATATAAATACATTCTTGTTTCTTTTTCCTTTTTTTTTAATTAAAAAAAAAAAAAAAAAAAAAATCATATATGTTNTTTTTTCACTTGATATAAATAAATTCTTGTTTCTTTTTCCTTTTTTTTTAATTAAAAAAAAAAAAAAAAAAAACTCATATCTGTTGGTTTTGGTAATTCCAGGTAACTGTCGGAGCTTCATTCTTGTCACAGACGATAGCTCTGCAAGATTCTACAACAGTTAAGTTTGAAATATGGGACACAGCTGGTCAAGAAAGGTATTTTAGCTACTTGATGCATGGAAATATCATTGAAGTATAAGTAATAGGTTCATCAGGAAATCTCATACTGTAATTTTTTATATTTATTTGGATTCTCCTCTCATTCCCCTCTCTTCCATCAATACACTTTTTGCAATAAAAATTTAATTATCTATTGTTTCTTCTTCAGATATGCTGCACTGGCACCCCTGTACTACAGAGGTGCTGCAGTTGCGGTTATTGTGTATGATATAACAAGCCCAGAGTCGTTCACCAAAGCACAATATTGGGTTAAGGTTGTTTTCTTCAGACTGCAACAGTTCATTTCTCCTTATGCATCTTTTATAAGAAAATCTTTTTTTAGAGTACATGATCATAAGGGTTTCCAGAATAATGCAAATTCACTTTCTCTCTCCCTTTTTCTATTGTTGTTGTGGGGTAGGGATGAGTAATATGCTCTATCACAAGTTTAAACCCTTACTACCTTGATTTGTGTGTCCTAATCCTAACCTAAAAATGTTGGGCTGCATAATACATATCTAATCTGTTTTCTTCAAGAAAAGTGATCGATTTTAGTATCTCACAGGAACTACAAAAACACGGGAGTCCTGATATAGTTATGGCTTTAGTTGGTAACAAGGCTGATCTTCATGAGAGTCGAGAAGTTCCAGTTCAAGTGAGTGCAAAATTCCATAGTTGTATTAAATTTCTGTCTGCAGAATTTTCATTTATTTTCTGAATCAAATTTTCTTCTTATTGAATTTTTACATGTAATATTTTATCTTGAAGGATGGAATCGAGTATGCAGAGAAGAATGGGATGTTCTTTATTGAGACATCCGCTAAGACTGCAGACAATATAAATCAGCTATTTGAGGTATCGTTTACATGTGTTCTCATATTGTAGCATGGTTATATTAACACCAATATAACTGTATGTAACTGGAAACTCCTTATATAGCACTGGTTAACCGCAATTATCACTTTCTCTGTCCTAGAATGTATGATGTCATTTGGCGTTCTTTCTTGACAGGAAATTGCTAAACGGCTTCCCCGTCCATCAAACACACCAGCCTCTTCATGATTGTGGATTTTTCAAGCCTGTGTTGTTTAAGTCAACCCTACGTATCTGTGATGTGAAGTTTGTATATTGTGATGTAGTCTTTCACTCTATTCTGTGATGTGGTACTCAGTTTGATTTAAAATTTCAGTGGCAACCATGATATCATGATTCACATTCAGCTACATGGGTTATACATCTAATGAAGAGTCTGGAACACAAAAAATTTGGCCCCTGCTGATGTAGTTAAAGGGGTAAGATTGCAAATTATAAATTATGTGAGGATGTCATTGATTGAAGTACCTGACTGCTTAATTGACCTGAGCTTTTTATTACTGGTATTGATTAGGTAAATCATAAGTGAAAGAGAAAATAAGATCTGTAAGCGTAGAGATTCCCTGTCAACTTCATACCAGTATTGAAAATAAATATCTTAATATATGCTTTTTACTTGACATTATAGTTTAAAATATGCATTTTATCATCTAAATTGGCCTATCTAATTAGGATAAACCAACTTTAATCAATTCTTCCTTATTTTTGTACCCACCTTAGCGCTTGGTTATATAAATATGTCAATGGCATTTTACACGCGAGGAAGAAGACATGACAACTCTAATCATGCTTCTAGAAAGATTTCATTTCTCTTTTAATTAATGTGACCTCTTATTGTTAGCCAAATCGTCATAGCTCCCCTAACCTTTCTGAGAATATTCACTTAAGCCCCAGCCGTCAGTCTCTCCTAATTAAAGTTAACTGTCATAGGGGTATTATAGTCTATCGTACTTTTCACATACTAAAGTAAATAAGTCCAAGAAAATTACAAAAATAAAATTTAATTGAAAATATATATCTTGGTGGCCAACGATGACCATGGGCGACGCTTGGTTGCCAATTACCGATAATGCTTGGCTTCTATTGCCAAACCTATTTGTTTCCTCCATCAACGATCTAACTAATAAAACAATTTGTTATCAATAATCCAAGAACTCAAAGTCGTCACCATTGTCGCCAAAAAGCAAATCAGATATTACCAGATCGCCGAAAAAAAAAAAAACCTATGAGAAGCCATTGAAGCAACAAAACCATAAAGAAAACGAGTAAAAAGTTGACTAAAGAGTATAAAGTGAGGGAATTTTGAATGTGGGTTTTGCTCTTAACATATGCCACCACCACAAATCCGGCTTGTTATAAATCAGTTAATGTTATTAATAAAATCGAATTTGTTAATCTACAGAATACCGATGGGATTAAATCAAAGGTTTAAGTTGAGAAAAGTGTTGTTATAAAGTGACTTGTCTCTCCTCTTCACCTTGTTTATGTCTTCGTGCTCTTCTTAGACTTAAAGAGAGAACCCAATTGTTGTAGAGAGAGAGAGAGAGAGAGAGCGAACCAGATGCTTTTTCAATGGTGAAAAATTAGCAAAATTTGCAGCAATAATAGAAGCATGGGACTACAAATCTGGATTCCTTTCAAATATGTTGTGAGAGTTGTTCCACGGTGTTATCCCTGATTTCAAAAGAGTTCAATCTTAAAAAGCTGCACCAACTATGATTTGGGCGCATTCTAACAAAGTTGTCTAAAAACTACGCTCGAAGAGAAGAAATGAAGAAGGGAAGAAGACGATGGGTGTCTGGCTACTGGGTTGTAGTTGATTGGTACGAAGACTTTATAAGGGTAAAATAGTAACTTCATTATTTTGAGACAAAAGGATGGTAATTTAACGGAACGGAAGCTAACGGTGGAAGGTTCAGTGTATGTTTCCAAAAAGCCGGGGAGTTCGATAGTATTTTGGCAAACAATGAGGGCCCCGGCATCTTACTCACTTGAATAAATATAACATTCAAGAAATCAATAAAATTGTAATAAATCAACAAAGTTGGTTAAGCGGTTCTGATCTGATGATCATGGGTGGGACCCATGAATATTCGATGACTTTGTCCTTACCAACTTTTGTTTTTAGTCAACCAGAAAAAGCCACGATTGAAACTAAAATTAAAGAAAAGTGAAAATAATCAGATGCCGTCCACGTAATTGGCTTGGTATTCCATGTCAACGTGATTGTGACACGTTGTTTGGACATATTTCCGCCGGCAATCCCTCTCCCTCTTCGCGACGCGGTGGCTCTTACACGTAATTCACCAAACACGCGTTGACACATCATACACAATCGGTGTCTTAAGACTTAAGCTAAGTGAGAGCCAGCCGGTTTGCTTGTCTTGTCGGCTTAGTTCGGTGGCCACGTCACATGGTGTATCCAATTTTGGACCTATTCTTGTTTAATCGGCTTCGTTTTCAAACGTGGGATCAACATTTCTCTGTATGATAATATTAAGTTTTATAATATTCAAATTTAAAGGATTAAATTCCCTTGAAAAGGTAATAAAAATAATAATATCAAATAATACGCTTAATGGAGTATGGGTTGATTGCGGGCTTTGGGTTTGGCTTGTCTTTTCCTTTTGGGAGTTCGGCTTCGTTCGGAGCCGAGGCTTTCGAAATCTTGACCGTCCATTGCTCGATTTTGCGCGGGAAGAGTAGACGCGCCAAAGTTACTGGGCCCACTCAACCGCCTTTCTTTTTTGACCACATACATTCAAATAGCGAATTCCATACAATTTTAAAATTCTAATTTCACAACAATAATAAGCTTTGAGTTTACAATTCTTAATTCATTTCTTCTTTAATATTGCAGATTTTTACATTTTATAAATAATTTTATTTAGTAAATCGAAATAATAGGTAAATATTCTTAATTACTATTGAATCATGAATATTAATGTTGAATTATAGATTTTTTTGTTATTAAATAATAATAACAATCGATTTATCAAAATTGAAATAAACCCTAAATATGGTAAATCTTTTTTAAACTATTGTATTTATAGGAAATAAGTAAGTTTTTATTGTACGGTACAGGAACATTTTTCTAATTGAAATAATTCATAAATCACATTAGAATTTGACATATTTATAGATATAATTATTGTGTAATGATATTCTTTTTACATTTCCATATAAGTAGAATAAAAGAAGTTATTACTTGATGAGTCCTGCCAGAATTATCCTCGGATTTACTAATCTTATTTAGATTCCTCTTTTAAGTAGGCACAATCTTATTAAAAGACTAAAAAATTCCAACAATAATTTGCTATAATTTCTATATATATATATATTAAAAAAAAGATAGAATTGTCAATTGTCAATAACAATGAGGTCACAAATGATGTCATCTGTCCTCTTAGCTTCTACAACGACTCAGTAATCAACTCATGGTCACTAATTCGTTCTTCAAGACTAGAGATACCAATCTTGTAATTAATATAAATTAAACCTCTAAGTTCTTAATATATATATATATATATTTTTTTTTTTTTTTTTGGTTAAACCCTTCCGTAGACTCTGTCTCTCTCTTTCTTTAAGGTAACCTACGTTCCGTTCCTTGGTTGTCCTTGTTGAATCACTTCTCTGCTTTCTAATCCAAGCGAACCCATTTCAGTTCAGTTATTTTTCTCGTCTGGGTCGGTGTAATTTCCATTGAAAACTTCAATTCTGAAATCAATAGTTTTGATTTTTTTATTTTCTTTTTTGGGTCTGTCTTATCGCTGAGTTTAGTTGACTCAGTTAAAAAATGATGGCTTCTTTGTTGTGAGCAGCAGAAACCCATTTAAACTCGGTCAATTTCCTCAACTAGGCGTCTGTTGTTTTGGGTTTTTATTGATTGTCTGAACGGTGCTCGGCGGCTGAATTTTGGTGACGAAAATGGGACTGACGAACCCAGGGCCCGAGATATTGAGTTGGCTCTCTGACTCGGTGAAGCAGGTTTCTGAGTTACCCGAGTGCAAGAATGTGTTCAGGAAAATGCATGGGAATTTGGCACGTAGAATCAAGCTATTGAGTCCTTTGTTCGAGGAATTACGAGATAGTAATGAAGAGCGCAGTCAGGAAGAGATAAAAGGCTTTGAATTGCTGAAAGTTGCTTTGGATTCTTCCGTTGAGCTTCTCCAATCGGTCAATGGTGGGAGCAAGCTGTACCAGGTACTGTTCTTGGTTCAACTCTCGGTTTGATTTTTAAGAAAATGAAGGAAAAGAAACAAAAATTATCTGGTGGTTTTAATTCTGTATTATATGTTGTTTAACGAAAATTAGGATCATTTTGATGTGCCTTGAATTACCGTAGTATTCAAAATTTTTTAATTTGAAGCATGCATTTTAGAATTCGTGGAGAGCTTAATTCTCTTTACTTCCTTTTTATTCTATATATGTCTCATCAGATTTAATAGTTCATAAGAAGAAGATATGCCTGGGAGAATTTATTTCTGCAGATTGGAGGAAAAGGGTTCATGTAGCCAACCCCACCTAGTGGAATTAAGCTCTGTTTATGTTAAATAATTATTTTGATGCAAAATTTTCTGTTAGTTGTGTCTAGAAAAGATATTAATCTTCAGATGCATGAAAATCTACTTCTGTGTCTGTCTATGAGAATTCATTTTGCTTGAGGTTTATCTAATTGAAGATCAAGCAAACAGTGCTTCTGCACAAAGGTGGTCTATTTTTCATCTTCTGTTATCTTTTAACATCCTGTAAGAAAGCAATCAATTTGAACAGTATCATATTTGGCCTATTTTTCTATCTGTTTATCTTTCGCAAGAACTTTTATCATCACAGAAAAATGAGTGTACTCATTAGAAGTTCAAGGATTTTATATTTTATAACTGGATTGTTCCCTATTTGCATTTAAGGAATGCCATTGTTCCTCAAATTCTTTAAGTTTTGGTGAACAAAGTTATTGATTTGTAGCTGAGCAATGCTTTCAATTTCAGTGTTTGCAAAGGGACAAGGTTGTAGCACAATTTCTGCAAATAACAGAACAAATTGAAGCAGCATTGAGCGAGATTCCTTATGATAAACTGGATTTGTCAGAGGAAGTTCGAGAACAGGTACATCAAAAACCCATTTGATTGCATGAAAAATTGGCCAGAAAAGTTTCAGTGTTCTATACTGTTCTAATTCCATTTCAATTGTCTGCATGCTTTCAGACAGAGGGAGAGAAATCATAGTAGAAATTAGTCTTAGTTCAATTTGTAGCATCAAATAATTTACAACAGAATTACACAGTGTTGACTATTTGTAACATATGTTATACTATTTCTTTTCAGATTGAACTCGTGCACATTCAATTCAAAAGGGCAAAAGGAAGACCTGACTCACCTGATGTACAACTGGATCTTGATTTAGCTAAAGCACAGGAAGAAAAAGACCCTGACCCCATAGTACTAAAAAGACTTTCAGAAAAGCTGCAACTTCGAACGATCAATGATTTAAAAAAAGAGTCCCTTGCTTTCCATGAATTGGTCATCTCAAGTGGTACAGATCCGGGGGACTATTTTGAGAAGGTATCGACACTGCTTAAGAAGCTAAAAGACTTTGTGCTGACTGAAAACCCACAAGTGGAAATCTCCGAGGCTGAGAATAGTTTTATTAAACACAGGTCCCCTGTTATCCCAGATGATTTCCGGTGCCCAATTTCTCTTGAACTGATGAAAGATCCTGTGATCGTCTCTACTGGACAGGTTTAACTGGCATTGCACTTACAATTTTAGAGCTTTGTATATTTATTAATAGCCATTATTCATAACTTATTTTACTTCATTCTACAGACATATGAAAGATCCTGCATTCAGAAGTGGCTGGATGCTGGGCACAAGACTTGTCCTAAAACACAGCAGACGCTGCTGCACACAGCACTAACACCTAACTATGTTTTGAAGAGTCTAATTGCTTTGTGGTGTGAGAGCAATGGTGTTGAGCATCCTAAAATTCAAGGGAATTGTAGAAGCAAAAAACCAGGAAGTGGTGTCTCTGAGTGTGATCGGGCTGCTATTCTTGCCTTGTTAGGCAAATTAGCTAATGGGGATGTGGAAGAACAAAGGGCAGCTGCTGGTGAACTTAGGTTGCTGGCCAAAAGGAATGCAGATAATAGAGTGTGTATTGCAGAGTCAGGTGCCATCCCACTGCTTGTAGAGCTATTATCTTCCACAGATCCTCGTACTCAGGAGCACGCTGTAACAGCCTTACTCAACCTTTCCATAAATGAGAATAACAAGGGAACAATTGTAAATGCTGGAGCCATACCTGATATTGTAGATGTGTTGAAAAATGGCAGTATGGAGGCCAGAGAAAATGCAGCTGCAACACTTTTCAGTTTGTCTGTTATAGATGAGAACAAGGTGTCAATAGGAGCAGCTGGAGCTCTCCCTGCTCTAATTAATTTACTTTGTGAAGGGACTCCAAGAGGAAAGAAGGATGCTGCCACTGCAATTTTTAATCTTTCAATCTATCAGGGAAACAAGGCAAGGGCTGTTAGGGCTGGTATTGTGCCACCACTAATGGGATTGCTGAAGGATGCTGGAGGTGGAATGGTAGACGAAGCACTGGCAATTCTGGCCATTCTTGCAAGCCATCAAGAAGGAAAGGTAGCAATAGGTCAGGCCGAGCCAATTCCAGTTTTGATGGACTTAATAAAGACTGGTTCTCCACGCAACCGTGAGAATGCTGCAGCAATATTGTGGTCACTCTGCACAGGTGACTTGGAGCAGTTAAAAATAGCAAGGGAGCTTGATGTAGAAGAGGCATTGAAGGAACTCTCAGAGAGTGGTACTGACAGGGCCAAGAGAAAAGCTGTAAGTATATTAGAGCTCCTTCAACGGATGGATGTGGTCGTTGATCCATAATATATAATTTTATCTCAAATTGGGTGCTGCTTTTGGGATGAAAAGCTTTAAGTTATGATATATTTTAGATACTTCTGAAGGAAAACACGTTTATTCATTTCAAATGGATGTCTATAAAAGATAGAAATTATATAAGCAGTATAAGAGCGTGTTAGTTATGGGAGGATGTTGTGTATCAGAAGGCAAATTTGGCCGGCATTTAGGAGAGTTGGTCTTCGCTTGTAAGAAGGGGCAGCAGCCGTCACTTTCACTACAGGTGCTTCGACTTATAAATCTATCAAATTATATACTGTTTAGGTGCCTTTAGAAGAGCTTGGAAATAGGAGTTTGTTGTGTGACTCATAATCTTCTTGATCTTATTTTATGTAAAATTTAACAAAGTGTAAATTTTACGTTCATGTGAGTATCGTTTAACTGTAAAACGTGTAACTTTGGGACACATATCTTTGTACTTCTGGCGTTAGAGAACTTCTCATCTTTCTTCGTTACCATGTAATATGTTATAATATGTGAAACTTTTCTATCTCGGATTTCTGGTGACTTGTGGAAAATGATTGGATGAATGTTAAGTGAAATATCCTTTAAATTATTTATGTTATTCAGCACGATTTGAATAATCTTTGGTGGCATGGAGTCAAACCTATCCGGCTTCTATATTCAAAACCTCATCGACGTTTGTTTCTCAGAAGAAGCCGTGGATGAATGAATATACTATTTCTGCACTTTTAAATTTTACCTTTCACGTATTCTTTTACTTAAAAAAAAAAAAAAAATCCACTGCAATTGTAAGGAATGATTTCTCCAGACTTTTTTACCTTTTTTTTTTTTTTTTTTTTTGGGGTATCCCTCGCGAAATCAAAGATCTGATAAATTAGCCAAAATACAAACAACCAGAGAATCATACAAGCGCCTGGACCAGGCTTAACATTTCCAAAATGGCTAGAAGTCGCAGAAAAAATAACTCATTACATAACTAAATAAGACATACAAGGCACGAGACAAAATAAAAATGAACAACGAAAAAATCGGTTGCAGCTTCAAAATCATGAACTAGAAAAGAATTTTACAAGTCAACCCACTTTCTCCATGAATGTTTCTGCCAAGCTATTGCCACTAACAATATTTGTGGTCCCTATAATTACATCATAGGCCATTGCTTCCTGCAAGCAACAAAGCACAATGAATCATTAGAGTCAATAGACTTAAAGAGACAACAGGCATTATTGTATCTGTTCATCAATCCTACAAAGCAATTCTCATACCAGAGCACTGAGAAACCTTAGAGCAGAGATCTCTGCAAATGTTACCCCTCCAATGAAGACTACAAGTACTAGTGAGCGCCTTCCATCAGCGACTCTGAAATAGTTTTAGTATTACAATAAAGGTAAGGAAATAAGTTCTTAAGTGTTAAATCATGTAGATTTGAAAAATCCAACTAAATTGAAGCTTATTTGGCCATAAACTTTTATTCTTCGTAAAGTACGTAGAGGAATTACTCTTCGAGATAAGAATGATACATACAAAATGAAATTCTTTATGCTCTCATAAATAAGACAAAACTACTAAATTTTGATCAGCATAGCAATTTTTGTCCTTCAGAAAAATTCTCTTACTTGTCCATAGATGTCAAGGACCCCTGCAACATGTCAGCTGATGGACAGATTGAGAACGCTCCCTGTAAAAATGGTACAAGATATTAATAACAGTATGCATCCACATAACTTAAAAATGTAACAAGAAGGAGAAAGGAGGGAAGGGATGAACTGAGCATGTGCTGAAAAGAAAGACTTCTTCAAAAACTTCCAGTAAAAATGTAGCGTATGTATGAATGGTTGAATCTATAAAACTGAAGAGAATGCAACGAAAAAACAAAAGGAAGAATGTACTGACTCTCTTTGTTTCCATATGTGGTCCAGGCAAAAGCTTCAAAATTTCTTCCATAGGTCGCCTGAGGGTCATCATATTTGAAATACAAAAGATCATGTATGAAGTTCACATATAGAAAAGCAAATAGATCATAAAGCTCATTGTCAACAATTAAAAGAGGCTACTTGGCCAAGCTCATCCTCGGAAGCCTGGCACAACGATCTTTGTAAATTATAAAATATACATATATTTAAATAAGAAACAAGCAGTTGGGAACAGTGACGGAGCTTGAAAGAAATTTTTGGGAGGGCCAAAAGAAAATCTCAAATTTTTGAGGGGGGGCCAGCAGATAAAATTTTATTTTTTTAATTTTTTTATTCATAAAACAGTGATTTTTTTTTTTCTTGGGGGGGGCCATGGCCCCCCTTGGCCATAAAGAAGCTCCGTCACTGATTGGGAACCATATTGCCAAAACTTGTTGCAATTTGGCAAATCTAGGTACTGTAACCAGAGTCTATGCACAGCCCATGAGCATTTTGGAAATATTTTAATATGATTTGCCAGTTATTTTCAGCAAGTAACATATTTTTACATATGGAAGTTTATTTGCATTACTATACATGATTATGTAGCTGATTATTGATCATACATGGAGATGAACATGTTAGATTCATATCTAGTACAAATGTGACATACACCTCGAACCCAAGGAAATAATGGGATTTGGAAAGGATCATGAGTTGGGGAACATGTCAGAGAAACTTCGTGAAGTAAGATCAAGAGAAGTATAAACATGCTAGGAATTGAATCCAAAAGGAAACTGAACAAAAGTAATTAAAAAACTTTCCATGAGTAAGAAATGCTTCAAGGCAAGCATACTCCGTGTGCAGGTGTATGTGAGTTTGACGGAGAGAGATAGAGAGAGTAACTGGAACTACTTAATCATTCACAATTTTCAGAAACCAATCAGCAAAAAGATAAATTCTGGTTACCATGTGAGCCACTATTTCTTCAGAATTTAAAGATACATCCTTTTTCCTATTCAATAGAAATTGGAAGCATCAATTGCATAATCTTCTGCAATTACTAGAACGTAGGACATGCTTTTGCACTTATGCCCTTTCAGTTTTCTATTTCTGAACCCCATGTGGACAGTTTTCACCAAGTTCTAAAGTGAGGGCCACATCCAAATCCTATAAGGATAGTAGCAGGAAGCACCTAACAAGCTTAATAGTCAAGGAACATGTAATGTATATATATGCGCCAAATAAGTGGCCTCAAGAGGATTTGAATACTTGACCTCAATGATGAAACCAAGAGTGCATACCAGTAAGAATGGAAAACTATCTTTATCATCTTTTCTCACTTAAAAAATTAAGAAATAGGTCAAAAAAATACACGAGATGCAATCAATAAGCTGTCCAGCTCACCACAAGATTAAGGAAAGAACTAAAGCATACAGAAGTAAACTCACCATCCAGATCGAACAGCATTCTGAATGAGACGAATACTAAGCGGCGCATATCCAGAAAAAACGTAAGAAATATCATTGGGGCTGTGAAATAAGAAAAATACTTCAAAAGTAAGTAACAATCAAACAGAACCCTAGAAAAGGTAAGAAATTATTAAATATTATTTGGTACCCAAAAAAAAGTTTATTAAACGTCATGAATGTATTAAAGGTTATATCAAGATGAATAATACTTTGCTGTATCAGTGTCTTCAACTACAAGTTGCAATGCACGCTTAATTGTCAACCAGTTGCTTTTTGACTCCTGCAGAGCTCAGATAATGTAAAATCAATTAAATAATTTAATTAAATCTAGAAACTTGATGATTATACTATGCATACAAACTAAAGAAATACTCAATTAATACTCCAAATGATTCCAAACCTGTTTTTTGAGCAATCCAGCTTTCTCTAAATTGTTTAGGGTAACCATGTGCTCAAATCCATAACTATGGAGTAGCTCCCTCCTTTAAAACATGAAATCAAAAATATCAGAATCCATAACAGTGGACAAGAAAAATGGCCACAATATCAAACACTCAATAAAGTTGTTAGAAGCCATGACTTAAGCACTATAGTATACTGATGCAGCAGAGATACTTGCCTTAAATAATCAAAATGCTTTTTGAGCAGCCCCGAGTTTGTAACAGAAAATAAGATCAGAAGTCGTAGGACTTTGTTAAGAGGCTCCTGCTTATGGATCATTTCTTCTATGTACTCAAAACATCTGCATTCATTAACTAAATGAGTTCCATGCTTCCGAAAAATAAGAATCTAGCTGATCACTAAATCCATAAACCATACTTTTTACAAGCCGAAAATCATGAATTAGAATAACTAATAAAGATAATAGCAACAATATGCAAATCTTGGTGAGCTGCAATTTATTTTCTTTTTTGGCTCTTCATGCTTGAAAACTTCTAACAAATAGCCACCAATTTCTAATTAATTATTCTGCAAGATCCTTTTATAATTCCTTAAGATACAGAAAATCATATCAATTATTATGATACAATTTCCCACAAAAATGATTATTTGCCATATGACAAACGTAGCTCAGGTCAAAAAACAGGCATATTATAAAACTAGAAATAAGATAACCAAAAACCGATCTAGTATATATTAAGGAGGTTGTGATAGTCTTAGCTCGATGTTGTCAAGCCATACTATCTACCCAAATGGATTTGAAACAGACATTCTATCCTATATATCGGAGATATCAGGTTTGAACAGAACTATAAATTCAGCTTACATGTCATAACTCTGAGACTCAACGATTGTGTGTTCCATGTCAAGTTGCCCAAGGAATGATGGCTTTGATGTGAACGTTGATAGATGCTGGGCAAGATTTATGTGCCTCTGAAGCAATAATCAGCACCAAGTTACAATCTGAAGTTTGGACTGCTGTAGAAATGAAAGCTAAAAACAAAAATAAAAAGGATAATAAAAAAAACTTACAGTCATTTCTGGTAATGAATTGAGTTTTTTGACAAAGTCCTTTAGTTCCGAAACCGTCTGGGACTGTATGCATCACAGGATACTCCATTACAAAGTGTTATAAAAAGCCTTCAATAATAGCAAAAGAAAAGAATTTGAGGAATTGTTCTCTAATTATTAAGAAAAAATTGGGTTTGCACTATGGCGTCAAAAGCTCAATATTACATAATTTTGTGCATAATTCCCTCTAATCATTAGTGGCTGTATCATTTTGGTTTACATGAATATACATCCTAAATTGTTCGCAGAAACTTTGCTGCAACATTCTTTCAACAGAACTTGACTACTATGGCTCAAAAGAGAATTAAAACAACACCAAATCAGTTTCGTAACAATTACTAAAGCTGAAAATAACCACATAGTCGAGAATAAAAGATTAAGCATGCTGAGAATTCAATGCTCAACTATATACATACTGTAGTGGTCACTTCAGTATAGTCCTGCTTCATGGATGTCGCTTTTTGACGTAGAACCTGCAATCATACTGCAAATGGCAACTAAGGGAACTGATTTGTAAGGAATAAGGACATTTTATTTTATTTTTTTAAAAAGGACAAAAGTAAAAACAGATCAACCTGGACAACAACTTCAAAGTTGAGATCCCGTATCTCCTTGAACAGCTTGTCACTAATCAAATTATTATCCCAAGTCAGAACAAAGGGAGTGACAGAGGAAGGAAAGAAAGAATTTGAAAAAATAAATAAATAATACAATCATAACTAAACAAGACAAGTTTTTGTCAGATAATAGATTTTAAAAGGTTATGTCAGTCCATCTACCGAGACAATTTATTCCCTAAACTCAAGAAAACAGAGGAAGAATTACTATGACTTATACTCCAACAGCCACACTAGCTTTTCCTATTTATATCCCTTTAGAGTTACCACACAAAGATACAGCCACTATTTCCAAAGCTTTTCTAACAGTCATATCCATTTGAACCCAAACCAATAAATGGCTCAGCTGAAGGGAATTTGAGAACCACCAAAAGTACCCTTGCATCACATAAGAACATATGTCATATCAACCAGAGGGTAGTTGACCTTGAATTAAGTGGAACTTTAATCTTTTTGCCCTCTTGTTGCTGCATACCCATGATTGAGGCATCGAGCTCCACAGAACCATTGTTGATATGCAGAAACTGCATTGAAGTTATATTAGAAATGGCCTATAACAAAATCCAATCACCAGAAACAAAAAGGAGCCTCAAATTAAATTGCATTGGGGAAAAACATAGGTATATATTTGCCTTCAGAGATTTAGGTTTTTATAAAAAACTAAGAAAATGAAACCTCATTTGCCTTCACAAGGTCAATTGAACTAGTACAAGGACAGAAGATTCATGCGAAACTAAATTCCCCGCATATATTGCCAATACAACTTATTAAAACTCATTCAAATATCATGCCAAGACCCTGCATAGTAATAATGTAAATTTTTTTTTTTTTTTTTTTTTGGTATAAAGATTATCCTCTTTTCCATCAGCTTACCTCATCCAGCAGCCCT
Source organism: Bursera cuneata (assembly GCA_026212285.1). Classification (NCBI taxonomy): domain Eukaryota; kingdom Viridiplantae; phylum Streptophyta; class Magnoliopsida; order Sapindales; family Burseraceae; genus Bursera; species Bursera cuneata. The sequence goes on from JANLJB010000401.1 coordinate 58,789, forward strand.
TCATATGTTAATTGAGAACACATGGGAGTAACCATGTCAACCTACAACCATGCAATGATAAATTTTAGGTTATAGCAATAGTATTTATGTATAAGATATCATAAAAACACTCAAGATCAGAAAACAGAAGAATACTATTTGTCAATTTTTATAAAAAACAAGAAAATTTATTTAATATAGGATTAAGTTACAGGAAGGTGAAGCAAGAGTCCAACTAAAAGAGCCCATGGAAAACACAGGCAGTTGCCACTATTTATGTCCTTTTTCAGCTTAAAATATAATTACAGGTTCTAACGGATTCCATAGTCCAGAGACAGCCAACCAAAGTAAATTGAGGTTTCTAAAGTTATTAATGGTAACAACTCTTGTACCCTAATAGGTTTATATCCAATGTTAAGCTTTAGACTTCTCCCTACAATATATTCTGAATATTCACCCTCTTTCATTATGATATATTCAGATCTCTCACTCCAAACCAATAGTGAATATTTGAATAATTGTCAATTTTTCATCTGATTAATGTTCATTTACATATAAAATTAATTTTATTACAAGAAGACAAATGCAACCAGCACATATCTTCCAAAGAAAATATGGAACCAGCACCTCATTATTTTGAAACAAATAGTCTTCAAATACTAACGATAAGCGTAATTTACCTCCCTATCTATAAGGATCACCGTATTTATCTCTGGCACGCTCATCTGAATTATGAAAAAAGTAATCAGTAGAACTTTGAAATTACCATTGATACATACGAATCTATTTTAAAGGCTAATTTGCTCAAAGAGTTTGAAAGTCAAATTACATCAGATAAGGAGACTGGTTCTTCTGTCTGCATGCGATTTAGAATTTCTGCAACACGTACTGATGCTTTTCCTTTGGCCCTCACATTAGGTATTACTCCAAAAGTAAACTACATGACATTAAAATTAGATGTGAAACTCGTGATTAACTGATTAATGGTATTTACCATACTAGATGGGCACATTCTTGACAGAATCTTATCAAAAATAGCTCTAAACTAGATTGTTCCACAGCTCAACTATAAAGTAACTTATATAAACCTCAAGCTTGTGAATGGCTTTTGCAATATGCCAAAGTGAACTTGCATCACCATCAACTTGCCATTCCTATCAGACCAACAACCAAATAATAGATAAAAACTTACCGATATATAAAGATATAAATTATTCTAAAAATAGTTAAAAAATAAAAAAAAGAAGAAGCACGTTCTATCATACTTTAAGAGCAAGGTCAAGTTCAAATGATAACACATCTTCATCCAATGGAACCATGTATAGGGGGTACTCCCCTATGGTCATCAAGTTATGAACTTTTTCTTCCTCAAGGATCTGCATCATGAAAAAGAAAATTAAAATGTGTCCACAGTAAATTCATGTTCATACCAACATCTTAAATACTTAATATTGCTCTAAAATCTTAAATGCACATCAACAGTTACCTTTTCACAAGCCACAGCACGGCGAGGAACAAAATAAAGAAAGTACTCTCTCTGAAGTCCTTTTGAAGCATCATCATGGATATGATAACTTATAAATCTCATCAAATTAAGTTGTGGACGGACAAAATAAACCACTTTGGTGCAATCGGTCTGAACTGGTTCAGCCGAAAGAAGCCGCAATTCAATGCCATATTCCTATTTGCCATTAACAATACTCTCCTAATTAGCAACTCTTTTCAAACCCACTACAAAAACACACTCCAATAGTCACAGTTTCAGTTTCATAACTTGCTCTTAGAACTCAACATATACACACAACACATTAACAACTAAAGAGAAATTACCTTAAGTGTCGATGTGGGAACGATCAAGGAGAGTGAGCCACTGAGCTTCGGATCAATGACCAAACACTTCTTGCCTCTAATCTGCAAATCACAAAACGAAGTCGAATCGAGCAATAATTATTCCCATAAACAGAGCGTTTCACTTCACACGGAATGTTTTTACATAAAATTTGCTTAGTGAAGCTTACGTTTTTTAAAATGTTTACAAGCTCTCTCTGCGACTGCTCTCTGAAAAATTAAACAAAGATGGCGAAAAGGTAACGATTAGCAAAGATTGAAACTACAATTTAAGTGTAAAATGAGTTTATGAAGAAACATTATGAAAGAGTACCTGAGTGATTTGAGATTTAAAGGAGCGTTGTCCAAGTTTGGAATCTGCGCCATTGATGCTGATGATCTTTCTCTGTATTCGCTTGACGTGTCTCCGCTGCAGAGAATGAAAGCCAAAGAGGAATTTTTCCGCAAAAGGACCCGGCGGGCCGGACCCGCACCCGAAATTTAAAAAAAAAAAAAAAAAAAAAGGAATGAAGCAGAATATCACAAATTACCCTAAAGTTTACTCAAGTATNCCGGACCCGCACCCGAAATTTAAAAAAAAAAAAAAAAAAAAAAGGAATGAAGCAGAATATCACAAATTACCCTAAAGTTTACTCAAGTATCGAAAGATAACTATGTTTAACTTTTTAAGCACAAATTACCGCGTATAGGCGTGGTTTGCGGAAAAACAAAACTTTGATTTTTTAATGTTTTCTATTCTCCGTTTGATATTGGGTTAAGGGAGAGAAAATAACTAAAACTAGGCAGTGTTTAAAAGTAGTCTGAACCCTAATTTTTATATCTCTTAACCAACGGGCTTGTGGTCTGATCCATACGAGTTCTTACAAGCTAACTGCCTAAATATTTGATTAGGCAATTAAAAAAAAAATTAGATGTATTATTTTTCAAAATAAACCCCTCAAATTTGATTTTTTTTTTTTTACAATTCCTGTTTGATATTTCACCTACTCTTAGAGTTGTGTTTTAATTTTCTTTAAAGGAAACTCTTTAAATTGAGCCGCAAAAATGGGCAGCTATATAGAATTAAATTATTATATTTTACCAATTAATCTTTTAAACAACAATACTTAATTTAATTAAAACTTGAAAATCATAAATTAATAATTATCTATCAGCATTTTAATAATTATTATTATTTCTCACATGGTTAATAGAAACATATATAGAATAATAAGTTTTCGCATACAACATACCAAATATAATATGTTATGACACTTGTTCATTGAATGTGTAATTATTGCGTAGTCTAATATAAATATCACCCAATTAATAATATTTTATCATATCAAGTTATATATATATTTAATTAATAAGTTGATTATATGTGTTAAAACTACTTTGTGCGTATATATATATATATATATTAGTAAATACTTAGCATATACTTTTATTTAAAATAGATTTATGATAATTTTGTTAACATTCTATAATTTTTTGTCAAAATACAAATATAGCTTAATTCTTCTTTTGTCATTTGCTTCATGGAGAAGGTTTCTAACAAAATTTTCAAAACTTCAAATGAGATTTCGCTATACAAAGAAATTAGGTAAAAAGCTCACGCGTTGCGCGGTTATATTTATTTAATATGATTTGTTATTTTTCATTGTTTTTATGATTTTATAAATTTTTTAAATAAGTTTTTATTGAAAGAATATGAAAATCCTATATTTAGATATAGAATCAAATATTATAGATCAAAAGAAGAAAATGAAATTCTTACAATTTGAAATTGTCTATTCCTTGAAATACTTTTATATTCTTTATCAAATAAATTGAACTTTAATGGATGTGGTTCATAAACTTTGAAACCTTGTTTTTTTGTATAATTGCATGAATAATTTCATTATGCAAAATGAATAGAAATTAGTTATTTTAACAAACTTGTATAATTTACAAAAAAAATAAAACTTAAAATTATTTTTAGCAATATATTTATTAACTGTTCATCAATAAAAATCATATAAAGACTAATGAGTTCATTATTCATCTTGGAATTATGACACTCCTATATTATAGTTACTTTGACAGTAATTATCCAATCATCTCGTGATTTGTTAAGATATTTAAGTGCAGTATAATACATTTTGATAATATATTTGTAAAGAATACAATTAACAACATTAAATCAATTTACAAATTACATTTTATATTTGATACTTTAAGGACTAACACAAAATATAGTACATTTAAATATCTTATTTTTTATTACAACAAATTATTTTACAATATTATTTTTTAGTGTTACTATTCTATCTACTTGAAATAAGATGAACGAAACTCTATAAATGTTACTTGTAACGAAGCATATAAATTTATAATCTGAGAATTTTGTTACTAAAACAACTAAATAATCAAAAAGTTATAGACGAAGTTTAAAAAGTACAGAAAACCAAATCATAAATTACAATAAAGACTAATGAAAGCCACTCAACTGAATTAATGACATGACAATGAAATATAATAATCTATAAATTTTACATTATTTGCTTAATTGAATGAAATTGATAAAAAAAAAGCTACCTCTTGAAAGAATATGAACGAAGCCTTAGAAATGTCAATGGTAAAACAAATTAAAATGATTAGAGATCATGCTATTATTTATAAATTATACAGAGAACAATAAATGTTGATCAGCTTATAATTGTAAAATAAAACACAAAAAGTCTGTACATGAATTTCACTTTTTATTATTTATCACCAATAAATATTAATCATTCAATTTGTTTTTATCATTATTGATCAGTTCATTTACACATATTTCAATATATAATAATAACTCTAACATGAATCCCTATTAAATGCATATTCTATAAAACACCCCACACATGCGTGATGCTATATTACATTATATGCATGCACTTATATTTTAATATAAATCTTATTGAAAGAAGATGAACGAAGCCCTAAAAATATTGATGGTAAAGCAAATTAAAATTATTAGAGATAATGCTATTGTTTTTAAATATTATAAAGAATAATAAATGCTAATCAACTTAAAAATCGTAAAAGAAAACATAAAAAGTCTGTACATGAATATACTTTTTATTGCTTATCACTAATAAATGCTGATCATTCAATTTGTTTAATATATGATTATTACTAATTCGTTTATTCCGCATATTCAATATAAATAAATTATTAATTTTTACATATTCAATATAAATAATAACTTTAGCATAAATTTATATTAAATGTATATTAAAAATATTAAAATTATTTTTAAGTAAAGCCTATTTGTCATTCTACATGCTAAGTTATGCTTTAATATTATCATATTTGTTAAAAATCTAAAACCTAAAGAATCTTATTTATCATTTTATATATGAGTTATATAGACTTCTGCTTTAAGATTATATAGATATAAAAATAGATTGAATTTAATGTGCGTCAATTGAACATATTCAGATATTCTCTCTGCAAATGAAGATAACAGGATAAATTTATTTATTTTTTTTATAGTTATAATGTGACACACAAGGCACGAGGAGGTTTGTATGGGTACAAAAGCGGATGAAAGCCAATGGAAGTTTCCATTTGACTTTCACGAGTACATTTATTTGACCGGTAAAATAATAAAATATGAAAAGATAATAATAAAAGCATATGGTGGTGACTACGTCAAAGTTCACGGATGAAGTTACCGAAATGTGCCCCGTTGTTTAATGGCGAATCACGAGCCAATGCCATCCACCTTTATGTTTGCCGCCTCCACATCTGTTAGAGTTTACGTGGACCCGCCATCTTAATCG
>JANLJB010000402.1:13969-25206 GCA_026212285.1 Bursera cuneata
TCTGTCAGTCACTTCTGTTATTGGTACTATTTTTTTTCTGGCTATTTTTGGTTCCATGGCGTTTCATTCTGACATTCCTCTCCACCCGATATCCATTGCCAAATTTAATGGAAAAAATTATATGAAATGGTCTCAGTCTGCTAGACTATTCCTAATAAGTAAGGAAAAATTTTGTTATGTTGATGAAATTTTGTTATGCTGATGAAAAAGCTAGTCCGCCAGTTGAGATAGGCAAGTCATATGAGATTTAGAAAGTTGAGAATGCGACAGTTATATCCTGGCTACTTCATTCTATGGAACCGAAAATTAGTAAGATATACCTTTTGCTACCTACTGCCAGAGATATTCGAATGGNTTGCTGCTTCAACCTACTCAAAAGCCAGCTTAGCCTCTCAGATCTTTCAGATAAAAAGGGACATCCTGAAAATGAAACAGGACACTTTCAATGTCAATGAATACTGCAACAAATTGAGAGGCTTGTTTACTAAGCTAGATATATACCAAGATATTGAGATGAAGTCATTCGTTGATACAAAAAAGGTGAAAGGCCCATTGGAGAAAGAAAGAGTTTTCCAATTCTTAGTAGGACTAAATCTAACATTTGAATAGGCCTGTGATCATGTTCTTGGAAAGGATCCCTTTCCTAATCTTACGAATGCTTTTACTATTGTACGAGGGGCTGAGAGTCAAATGGAATTATTAGGTAATAAAGAATCAACTTCCGACCCAGCTGTTGTTGAAAATTCTGCTCTAGTGGGACATACAGAGTTCCCTAGAAGAGGAAATAAGAAAGCAAGTGATAACGACAAAAAATGATGTGATTATTGCAAAAATCCATGACATACCAGGGAGATATGTTGGAAACTTTAGAAACTTCATAGAAAACCTTCCAATTTGAAGACACCTAAAGGTAATAAAATTCGAGAAAAAAGTATGCAAGCTGCCATTGAGTCTCCTTCCTCAAACATTCATGAGCCTCTTCTTTTTTTTTAGTAAGGAACAGTTAGAGCACCTGTATAAACTTCTAAGTCCATCTACTCCGTCTAATTCTTCCAGTGCAGCTATTGCTCAAATAGGTATACTTTCTTTTGCTCATAGTATGTCTCACCAAGTTCTTTAGATTGTAGAATCAGGAGCTAGTGATCATATGACTAGTCTTCCATATTTATTTCTTCTTATTCTCCTTTCCTGGTAACCTAAAGGTTTGAATTACAGATAGTTTTTTATCCCCAGTTACAGGAATAGGTTCTATTATTCTTTCAAAAACTTTAACCATGCACTCTGTATTACATGTTCCTAATTTATCTTACAATCTTCTCTCCATTAGCAAACTCACTAAGGATTTAATTGTGTTTCTAAATTTTTTTCTTCTCATTATGAAAACCAGAATATGTACTCGGGAAGATGATTAGCAGTGCTAGCAAGATTGATCAGCTCTATTACTTTGAAGGTGCAACATCTTTGGTTAGACAATCTCAAATTTTAGACAGTTTATTTTCTCTCTGATAAAGATGAAATAATGTTATGACATTATAGACTTTGTCATCCTAATTTCTTATATTTGCAAAAATTGTTTTATTCTCTCTTTAGCAATAAAATTATTTTTTATTTTAAAAGTGAGATATGTCAACTTGCTAAACATCATCATACCTCATTTTCTTCAAAACCCCTACATGTCATCTCAATCTTTCACCCTTATTCATAGTGACATTTGGAGACCATCTAGAAAAAAGTATTACCAAAACAAGATAGTTTATTACCTTCATTGATGATCATACCATAGTCTGTTGGGTATATCTCTTGAAAGAAAAATTCGAGGCTATAGTAATTTTTCAAAGATTTTATACTATGATTGAAACCTAATTTCAAACCCAAATAAAAATTCTACGCACTGATAATTGGAAAGAATTTTAAAATTCCATTCTAGGCACCTACCTCATAGAAAAATAGATTTTGTACCAAACCTCTTGTGTCCATACTCCTTAACAAAATGGAGTGACTGAACAAAAAAATCATAACCTATTGGATGTGGCCCGAGACCTTATGTTTACTACTAATATTACTAAACACTTTTATGGGGAGGCTATTCTCACCGCATCTTATTTGATTAATCAGATGCCTTCCTGTATTTGTCAGTTTAAAACCTCCTTGATCTACTCTTAGCCACTTATCCACATGCTTGATTATTGAGTCATTTGTCTATTCGAGTCTTTGGTTGTGTGGTCTTTGTTCATATCCATAAACATCAGCGCAGCAAACTTGATCCTCGTGTCATAAAATATGTCTTTCTTGGATATTCATCAAAACAAAAGGGCTACAAATGTTTTGATCCTCTCACTACTCAGTTCTATGTGAGTATGAATATTACTTTCTTTGAAGATCATCCTTTCTTTCCCCAAATTTCTCTTCAAGGGGAGAGATTTGGAGTGGAAGATTAGTTTTAGGACATCTGATGTAAGGAAAGAACAATTGTCTAAAGAAAAGCCAACTGAGCTTCGTGTCTATACAAGGAGGAAGAACCAACAGGGTGTGGAGCAAGAATTACCACTAGTTTGCCAAGATTCAACTCCGAGTATACAACATCATGAGTCATCAGGTAATCCCAATAATCTAGATACTTCTCTACATTCTGAATCTAGTGAATTTTCTGATTTAGATATTCTCATTGCTCTTAGGAAAGGTACTACTAGATCATGTGTATCTCATTCGATTGCTAATTTTGTGTCATATCATAGATTATCACCATCCTTGAAAGCTTTTRTTTCTAACTTGTCAAAAACAGAAATTCCTAAGTCTATATAGGAAACCCTTAGTGTTCCACGGTGAAAAAAGGCAGTTCTTGATAGGACGAGGGATTTGAAAAAAAATCAAACTTCGGAACTGGTCCATTACCAAGCAGGAAAACTCCAGTTAGGTGTAAATGGTGTTTACAATAAAGTTCAAAGCTAATAGGTCAATTGAGAGGTACAAAACAAGATTGATAGCAAGAGGATATACTCAGACTTATGGAATTGATTATCAATAGACTTTTGCTCGTTGCAAAAAAGAATACTGTGAGGATATTGTAATCTCTTGTTGCAATTCTTGACTGGCCTCTACAACAACTTGATATAAAAAAATGTTTTTCTCAATGGAGAGCTTGATGAGAAAGTCTATATGAACCAACCTCCAAAATTTGAGAACTCATATGGGGTTGACAAGGTGTTTAAACTCATGAGATCGTTATATGGGCTTAAACAATCTCCGAGGGCATGGTTCGATAGATTTAACAAAGCTATTAGAAATTATGGGTACTCTTAAAGTCAAGCATATCATATTATGTTTTACAAACACACCATTAGAGGGCAAGTTTCGATTCTCATCGTGTATGTGGATGATATTATCCTTACAGGTGATAATCTTGTTGAACAAAAAGAATTAAAAGTTTTTTTGGCAAAAAAATTTGAAATAAAAAATCTGGGTACTTTGAGGTATTTTTTAGGAACGGAAGTTGCTAGGACCAAACAAGGAATCGAAGTCTTTCAGAGGAAGTAAATCCTAGGCTTACTAAGTGAGACTGGTGTGTTGAGTTGTAAACCGGCTGAAACATCTATGGATCCGAATTTCAAAGTAAGATCAGACTTAGCTGACTTGATAGATAAAGGTCAATATCAAAGGTTAGTGAAAAAATTGATCTATTTATCTCATACTCAGCCTGATATTGCCTTTCCTATAAATGTGGTAAGTCAGTTTATGCACTCTCCTCGTGAAGGATATTTGAAGGTAGTTTATTGAATTCTAAGGTACTTAAAACGCACTCCAGGTAAAGGATTGTTGTTTGAAAAGAATAAAAATGTATTTGTTGAAGCTTTCACTGATGCTGATTGGGCAAAGTGCGTTGATGATAGAAAGTTTACATCTGATTCTTGCACGTTCGTAGAAGGAAATTTAGTAACTTGGAGGAGTAAAAAACAGAAAGTTATTGCAAGGAGCAATGTTGAAGCTGAATTTCAAGCTATCGCACAAGGCATATGTGAACTTCTTTGGATAAAGATTCTTTTAGGTGAGTTGAAGATTCCATGGAATCAACCCATAAAATTTTACTCAGATAATAAAGCTACTATCGGTATTTCTTATAATCCAGTTCAATGATAGAACAAAGCACATATAAATTGATTGTCATTTTATCAAAGAGAAGATTGATGAAAGAGTTTTATGCATTCCATTTGTTCCTAATACATAGCAAGTGGCTGACATCCTTACAAAGAGTCTTCGATCACCACAATTTGATTTTGTAGTTGGCAAGTTGGGAATGTTTTGCATCTATGAGCCAGCTTGAGGGGGAATGTTGAAATATCTTTCAGATTTGGTGTTTTTGATTCTTTCCTTATGTAATGAAAATCTTCCTAGGATATCCTGTATTAATTCTTAGATCTTTTATTTTCTGTATTAGAGTTAACCTTGTATTATATAAAGACCTCTTATATGCAAAGTTATTCATTCAAAAATATAAAGTTTCTTTAGTCATACTACCAGCATAGAGGTCTTAGGATCAAATCCTAAGACATCTTTCACGTCTATAGATGAACTCAGGATATAACTAGCAAAAATAGTATATACACTAGGGAGAAAAAATAAAAAAATAAAAATAAAAATGAAAAAGAAAAGGAGATAGATAGAGAGACACCATCACCTTAAAAATGTGGAAAGCAGAAATTTGAATATTTTTGCTTGAATCCTGCTCAGATGGAAAAGATCACAAAGAAGAAATAATTAGAAACAAGGTTACAAATGCTTTAAGTATCAACCAACCATACGAAGCTAGTTAATCATAGATTGGGCAGTCCATTGGTTCATTCAGAATCAATATAATCATCATAGCTAGTAATCAAAATAGCAGACAGGAAATCAATCTTATTAGAAAGACAAGAAAGAACAGGGCTGCAATGAAACAAAGTTAGAAAGCAAAAAGAACATTTAATGAACCCTAGATAGACAAAAACTAATAAACATTATAGTTTCCTGAAAACAGAAACACCATCCATTATTCATTGACCCATCTCACAAAAAGTAGAAAACCCTGCCTTCAAATATTGTACCCTCAAGATTACCTAGGATGGCTTTTGATAATTGATCAGCTCTTATGTACAATTAATTTCATAAAAAGAAAAGATAGCCTTACCCTGATTAAAGCAATTTGGAAGCTATTCTTCTGTGTGACATACACAACACAAGTTGAAGGATAGAACTTCAGAGAATTCCCACAAAAGAAAGCCAACAATTACAAACTATCATGGTGTTCATTATTATGGGACTAGAAGCATCTTCACATTGGCATGCTTTTGAAACCAAATAAAGAAACTAGTGTGAGCCGGAAACAATAGACAGCTCGATCTGACCAATCGACCAAAAAATGCAAGCAATAGAATGATGAGAATTCCTAATTTCTTTTAAAAAGGAAGCAACACACACACACACAATTAGAAGAAGTCAAGAGTGTTTCGTATAAAAAAACCTAATGTTTATTGAATGCTATTACATAATTAACATACCGGAAAGCACTAAAGGATGAAATGAAATACCTTCAGCAATGTCATCATGACTTTCAAATATCGAACTTCTAAAATGTAGCGCTTCATAATATGGGAATTTGGGGCCTCCAAAAGAAATTCAGAGAGAAGCTAAATCCACGAACATTTTAGGATTGACAAACTTGTCAAAAAAAATAATAGCAGAAAGCAATTGGAAGATTATAGCCAGAACTAACCTTCAAAGATTGCCTTCTTGTCACATAATTAGAAGATGTCAAGAGTGTCTCGTATAAATCAAAGAACTAGCACAACAGTTTCTCATCAGTTATGTCGAAAGATAAAATGTAGATGTTATCAATAAAATTATGAAAGAATGCTACTTTTGTAGCCAACGCCAAGCAGGTGCACAAAATCAGGGCAGGAACGTAATTGTTTCAGAAACAAAAGGAATTCAAATGTTTTAAAAGTGCTGTTGAAGAAACTTTCAGCCAAGAAGGTTGCTTGGACAGAAATAACTCAATCTAGATTAAGAGTGTTCTGAAGTAATACTATGTTGCTACTTGCTATGTCTAGAAAAGATTGGAATCATATCATATAGAGATAAAGTAAAGCATACCTCATCATAATGAGCAGTCAAATATTCAGAGACCACAGTTCCATGTTTAGTAAGCAGATCCTGTCAATCATTGGCAAACACGGGTTAAAAAGTCAAGCAAATAAATACAAGGAATTATTATACTTACAACTCAATAGGTCTGACCTTAAATGTAGAAAACGCATCAGAAGAAACATCAAAGGTAGGCAATTCCACAAATTTGAAGAACAACTGAAAGCTCGCAGACTCTATGATATATCTGAAAAATCACTACAAAATTTAAAGGCATGAAAAGGATGAAACTTTGGAGGCACACAGAAATACTGCGACAAAAGAAAACCCATAGTAGCAAAATTTTAATGGCAAATTTTGTACTTTGATGAATTATCAGGAACAGCTTTAAGATAAGTGATGTGTTTTCAAGTTCTGAAGCTTGGCCACTTGTTTTCCAAAATTCCTTAAGGTTTAATAGCACTTAATGGCAGAACAGGATTTCACCTCAAGGAGAGCAAAAAGGGGCAAAAGATATATGCATGTATAATATATGGAAGTTTGACTTGAGAAATTAAAATTAGAAATCAAAATTAATGAGAAATTTGTAATCGAAAAGTATATCTTAATTGATGTGATATATCAACTGCTATTCAAGTCATTTAGAGTTTGGTTAAGTTTCAAAGTTTTGGTTCTTGTAATTCTTCTCAGGAGTTTTAGTTGTCTGAACTCTTTTGAGCCGTAAAAGAGAAATGTCTTTTTCCGTGCAGGTAAACTAAGGATGGAGTGACAGTTGCAAAAACCAATGAAACTTATAACAGCCAACAGGACATAAAGCTAACTAATTTTGACTCATTAAATTGGGAGGGGAAAAAAAAATTAGAAAACTAAAAGCGATGGTTCAGGGGTGGTTTTCCCTCTTTCATTATCTGCAAGAGGTAACATCCCTTATACATCTTATACTAGGCCTTCTCATAGGTAATAACACTCACCAATAATCCATACGGACCCTATAATGAGACAGCCACTTTTCAGGAAACAAATAAAGTCCATTAGGAGATCTTTGGATTTTAAACAGTCATGGCACATTTATATCATACCCTAGATCTTTAACTACTATTAGCCATTGTTTCAACAAGGGTCAAACAATAAAATCTTCTCCTCTAAGAAGTAATACCTTGAATGAAGAGAAGCAACAAAGAAAAAAAGGTTTAGATATGCTGAAAGAATTCAGCCACTTTTCCAAGGACAGTGTGCCCTATAGTTGATTGTGTTCCTGTTGGTGAATTTAGCCATGGTAAAGTTAACGTGCATATGCAGGGCAAACCCCATCTCTGTTGAGAACATTCCTTTCTCGTGAGAACATCTTTCTTCTTGTCTAGAAAAGAAGTGATTTCCATTAATAATGGATTACACTCACATTTTGTCATGTGCAGATCCAAGATGTCAACATGAGGATCCTAGCTCTTTTCTCTAGCATTAGTAAATATACAGGTATTGTTTCAAAGCTAGTTGGTCAAAACCATACCTATTATAGAAGGCCTTTTCCTAATGATGGGAAAAACTGTGATAATGGCAACAATCATAATAATAATAGTACTGGTAACATGAAATGAAAACATATCATGTATGCATAACGAGGGAATACAATCACACATAAGATTCTTTCCATATATTATCAAAGACTAAAACAAAGTTTTTTTCAGCAAATAAAATAAAATTTAGCAAAATAATTATAGAATTTTCTTAACAATCCTGAACAAGTGGACAAAAATCTATAAATATCTTACTTTGCGAGTGTGGGAAATTTGATGCACTCCCTCAACATGATTCCACAATTCAAGGCAACTTCCTTGTTATCATAGCTGCTTGTAAAAAAAAAATTAAAATTAAATTTTTTTTTTTTTTTAAAAAAAGCACCAACATGATACACACATTATAAATATATGCATGAATTAAAAAAATTCTAAAAAAAAAATAAGCATATGTTAGCAACTGCAAACTGATCAACAGTATAAACATAATTGCTACGTCAGTCCTTCCAAAAGGTAGCACTTTGGCCTACCCCTACAATATTGCCCATTTCCACAAAATTCAGGGTAGGCAAAAACATGCTGCGCTAAAGCATAGATGGAGAACCCATTCTCTGAATATATAGAAATAACACATAAATATTAAAAAAAAAAAAAAAAAAGGAGGAAGACAATTTAACCTTACCAGACAACAAGAAAGTCCAGCAACTCAAAATGGTTTTCGATGTATTGTACACAGCAATAAGTGGAGCCAACTTTTTGCTTTAACAATACGGACCAGCAGTGAACTAAATCCTTTCTTGCCTATATCAAAGACAAATCAGTATGATCTCTATATGTATGGGAAATTCTTAGAAAAAGTAGAAACTTACCTCCCATCCCAATATTGGCAACTTATGAATCAGAAGGGCGAGAACATCCTCTTGACAAACTTCAGTCGCCAACTGAGAAACTTGTTCCATGTTTGGTTCAACCTCCCCATCTCCAGAAAGCATAAATCTCATTGTCACAAAATTCTTTTCAATTTCTTCCATTGCCTGCAATATATCCCAGAGTAAAAATATCAATATCCATAAACATAGCCTCCACAAAAATGATTGAAAATTAGCCCAGTCTGTTATCACCAAAAACAACTCTCCTAAAATTTGTCTATCTAACAAGCAACAGCACGCTTGGCAACTGCATCAACTGCTCTTCTTAGGCAATGGTGTCTTCACAAGATACAAATTTGTTATTGTAACATTACTTCCAAAAGCAGAGTTCACATTTTCACAGGCTGAAATCATGCACTTAAGATATAGACGCTGCATAAGGAATGTGAAAGCAACAAAACTGAGTTTAAATCCTTAACGCCATAATCCTAATTTCAAACACGTTATTAGTATGAGCATTAATGAACGAAAGTATAGGAATTCCCATACTTATATAACAATTCAGAGCACAGGAAGAGGCGCGAAATTGATAGCGAAACGATCAAAGCATCATGTAGGAAAACAATTCCCAGAACCAAATGACGATATGTTGATTACCACAAATATGAGACTGACCCAGATGAGAATTGAAGGAAATGGTACCTTTTCAAGGGCTTTAACCTCAACAACGGTCTTGGTATCAAGTGCCATGAGGCTGTCCTTGGTTGCCTTCAGCACCTCTTGTGGCGTTTTGGGCCTCGACGGCTTGAAGAATGAGAACGACATGATCGATTACTGTTTCGATTTTTTTATTTTTTATTTTTGATCAATGCTCTCTCACTCCGCTTTTGTGCTGCTGTTGTGCTTTGGATTCTTCTTCTTTGTAGATCGCCTGATCATGCACTGTTCTTATGTCACAATTAATGTTTTTCAAGAAAAATTTACCGAAATTCCCCAGTTACCCAAAAATTGTAATTCAGAAACAACTACTGCAAAAACAAACTAAATACATAGGAATTGTGTAAAATAACCATACTTAAGACGTTGAACTCAATAATAATTTAGAAATTAAAAATTTTGATTATTTAATCAACTGATTAAGACCGTAGGCCAGTAGTTATTAACTCATTAATCTGTTAAGCCTATTACAGGTCTATAGACTAGTCAAAGAAAATGGATTATTAGTTCGTTACAGACTAAGGTATCAATAGACTAATATTTGTACGGTTAAAGATATGCCTTCCAAGTAAAATATATTTTCTAAAAATATGAATAGTAAATTAAAATAAATAATTATTATTTTATTCACTAATCCATCGAATCTCTTTTAATTAATAATCAAAGATCTGGAACCAATACAATAACTAAGTTATCGGTTATATAAAGTTATTATATATAAGAGATTCATAACTTAATTAAATCTCGAATTTTGTTCACAACCTATAAAAAGAGTTAGGTTCTCTGTTTGGACGAATTGTATCGTTTACCTCCGTAGAGATGGTGAGTCTAAAATAATTGAAGTAGAGATTTTAGAACAAAAAAACTTGTATAGAACGTTTACATTGAACTAGGTCATATAAAGTTTGTAAATTTAGTGTAATTACCGTTACTAAATATACAAACTTTACTACAGTGCAATTAAGGTATAACTACCTTAATCATGAGTGGATAATATACATTTGGATTCCAGGTACATTATTTGATTATAATATAAAGTGAGACCTTGTTACTATGCAGGTCAATACATTGGTTAGTTGAAACTATTGTTTTATGAGACAGAAAATACAATTTCATAAATATGAAATTAATAACTCCATAAAGGTTTAAGGGATATAGTTTTAATATAACTTTAATGATGAATTTTAGTTAAGTGTTTAATGATGTAAATTCATTGAATAGATTAATTCATTAGATATAAAACTAGTCTCAATGATGAAGTTGAAGAGGTAAAACAATATATTCAACCTACCTTCAATTATCAATATCATATGAAGGTATTTATGTAAATATATTATCAAATGGATATAACTGAAGGGACATCTTTTTAATATGATTAAAATTATCAAGTTATCTCGTAATTAGAGTATTTAATTTAATAATATAACTCGGTCTTGTAGTGGAGTTAGTCAGAGTTAACTGACTAAATTTACAAGATTTATGAGTTAAAAAAGGTACAGAGCTCAATCTGTTTAAGCTTGTAATTAAATATTTTTATTAGGTTCCGTAGATTACTTTATTATTCACCCAAAATATTTTTTGAATATTGAGAGAGAGAATTATGATTTAATTGGGTTTTTTATTTGCTTTTACCCATAGATTAAATTTTAATTTAGCAGAATTTTGATTGATTTTTAATCAAAATTGAGCATACGAGGTTGATGAAGTTGATTTTAAGAAAAAAAATTTTACATTATTTTATAAATTTGATTTATTTTAAAAAAATACATAATTAGTTTTCTTTTGAAAAAAAAATTAAAAAGACTTGGGCTTGGGTTATATATATGTTTCTTTAAAATTGTTTTTTAAAAGGGCTTAAGCCTTCGTTGGAAAACAAGTGGACTTATTATTTAAAACAAGAGGCCCATTTTAAATTGGGCGTAAATGATAAATTTAGAGTAAACTGTTATGAATTTAACTATAAAATAAACAGAATAAAATTAAGGGTGTAAATGTAAGGAAACAAAGTAAAAGTAGTGTA
>JANLJB010000406.1:1245-12313 GCA_026212285.1 Bursera cuneata
TGCCATGTGTAACTAACTTCATATGTGATTGAGAGAAACTTTATGTAGTTAGACGATGATTTAATGAAGATTGATTTTGTATTCTTGTTGAATATGTGATAGATTTAAAGGATGAATGTGAATTACCGATTGACATTTTAGAATTGCTAGTTTGATTGATTAGGTGTGCAACTAATAGGTTAGATTAGATAGTTTAAAGTTAGTCTAGAAATCTCATGGATTAATGATTGGAATTCTAGGCATTGGTAACAAATTGTAGCGTTAGCTGCATGTAATTCACAGTCTCAGGTTAAAGGTGTTGGATTCCAATCCTAGGATCATGCAATTAGGTGAAAATTAGACAAGAAATTGGTGAGAAATACTTACAATCTCCANCAGATTAGATAGTTCAAAGTTAGTCTAGAAATCTCATGGATTAATGATTGGAATTCTAGGCATTGGTAACAAATTGTAGCGTTAGTTGCATGTAATTCACAGTCTCAAGTTAAAGGTTCACAATTGGAGGATTTTGCCTGGTTCAGCTATACTTTCTAAGCTCTTAGCGTTTATTAGATTAAATTTAGTAAGCGTTCTTCTAGGTTGTTTAATAATAGGGTTAATTAATAAGGATTCTTTTAATTAACTAGGAAGGATAGGTCGGTGTATTCCAATAGATATGGAGTATATTAGGCTGATGTTCCTATAGGTCACACAATTCAATTAAGAATAATAGGATCAACCAAGTTAATGAGTCTAGCGAAATAAAGTATTCTTTCAATCACGCTTGTCTCTCTATTCATCGATTTACATTTATTTGCTTTCGTAATTTAGTTAATTTCAATTAGTTTTAATCCCCCTTTCACACTTTAGAAACTAGGATTTAGAAGTAATCTAATAATTATAATCCAGTCCCTGTGGATTCGACCCTTGCTTTCACTATATTACTCGATACATTTAGGGGATAAGTAAGGTTTATTTTGGGTGATCAATTTGGTCACGCCACACGCGTGTGTGTGGATCACGTGAATGGACCCCAAATTAGGGGTATTAGATTGGGTTAGGGATAGCCATGCCTTGTGTGTAGGATCCTAGTGTGATATGGATAGGTGTGCCTTGTATGCAGGATCTCAGTATGATAGAGATAGTCATGCCTTATGTGAAGGATCTTAGTGGAACTCTGGATAGCCTAGTTGTGTGCCAGGATCCAAGAGATATGCAGATTGATTTATGAGCTCACTGTAAAATGGGATAGATCTATTGAGCCCGCTGTGATACAGGATTGATCTATGAGCTCGTTGTGATACGGGATTGATCTATGGAGGTCACTTATGATATGGTTTTTGGTGTTAGGCTTTAGGTGGACCCGCGATGATTCGAGACCGAAGGGGAAACACCTATGATATGGTATTTAGTGTTAGGCCTTAGATGGGCCTGGCTGATCCAGGGTCTAAGGAAAACACTAGAGTGTTATGATATGTTGACAATGTTAGGCCTTATAGTAGCCAGTCGCTCTGGGGCTCAAGGAAAACACTAGTGATATGAGGAAAATGTTAGGCCTTGTGGTGGCTAGTTGCTCTAGGGCCCAAAGAAAACACTCCTATTGTGATGCTAGTGTTAGGCCTTAGGTGGCTGACTGATTCGGGGCCTAAGGAAAACATTAGATCGAAAAATTGGTATATGATTGTGGGTTAGGTGATAGTAGTAGAGATTTATGAAATGATCATACTTGAGATGTGTGAATAAGTCGCATGTGACACGACAGTTGTCGTTGTTGGTGAAGGAAAGTTATGTAGCAAAATTAGCATGTATGTGAGTGAGAGAAAGGAATTGTTATGTTGTGTGTGTTTGATTTGTTGCATGCTTTACATTTAAATGTTATAGAACTATGTAGTATAGAAATTCCTACTAGGTTGTGTTACTCATTCCTTTCTTTATAGGTACCCGAGGTCAGGAGTCTAGCGATGATGATCCGGAGCTCACATAGAGGATCTCGAACGGTTGTCTAGGTAAGTTGGGTAGAGTGAGTTGGTTTTTACTTTGTTAAAAAGATTTTGTAACCCTTGATTTTCAGTATAAATGTTTTGATTAAAACATTTTATTTTATTTTATTTTATTTATTTACTAAGTGGCCCTCGGGATCCCAATATATGGGGTTTCGGGGTGCCACATTAGGTATATAATTATAAATACTATAATTAGGCATTATTATTATATTTTATGTTAGACATGTATTTTTTAATAATGCAAACATGGATTGTATTATTTCAGGGTAGATTATAAGATTCTCAACTTATGAATTTGGCCTAATTATGGGTCTACGATTCGGCCAGCAACTCAAATTCAAGCCGAAAGGCCCATCTAGATTGAGAGACGTATATTTCGGTTGCGAGGCATCAAAGATTTTTAACTTGACGATATTATGAAGGATACAAATTTCAGTGTTATTCCCAATATGGAAGCAATGAAGTTGTTCTTATTCTATCTTTTAGAGCAATTTTGTACTCTACAAAAGTATAAAATGATAAATTTCACTAATTTACCGTCAAATGGTGGATTATATAGACTTGTTCAATGCTTATCCTTGACAGTTTGAGTCTTATGGTTGGACGTTCGATACACTATTAACTGTTTTGAAAGGAAGGAGGCAATGATGCAAAAAACGGCTAGAGTTAAAGCAAGGTGAACACATGAGTGAGAAATACGATTTATTCAGATGTCTTTACATCGTTCAGGTATATAACTTACTAATCTTATCTATGAATGTTTCTGTGGTAACGCAGATTTCTGAAACAGTGATCTAAGGGT
This sequence comes from Bursera cuneata, assembly GCA_026212285.1. Lineage (NCBI taxonomy): Eukaryota > Viridiplantae > Streptophyta > Magnoliopsida > Sapindales > Burseraceae > Bursera > Bursera cuneata. Next base: position 4,030 of record JANLJB010000406.1, read on the forward strand.
ATAAGTGAAAGATTTTAAAATTAAAAATCATAAAAATTATGTATTTTTTACGTATATGGGATGACTCGGACGTGATAATATCTCGTATATGTGTATTTGGAGGTATTTGAGAGTTTTCAAGATTTTAGACTAAAATATAATTTTATATGGGCTCGATAATTTTTTATCTTTAGTACCCAATATTCATATTTTAAGGGTCACGTGAGAGAGGATTAGATAAGGATGGATTGGCGTTGAGATACCAAGACTTTGGATCAGGATTCGTGAACGTCGAAGGTTTGAGAATTTACAAATGAATCCCTGAATCCCAAAGTCTATATAAACAACATAGTGACCTAAAACATTTCAAAACCTGCACAGACCACCCTATTCACCAAAAAAATTACACCCACTGTCGTCACCAGTGACTGTTTGTATTCTTGATGAGTTAACCGTCATTAATGATGTCGATGGAACCATCTCGGTGCGTTGGTTCCGACAGTGGCTTACGTTTGCCTGTACACTATCTAGATTCACCGAAATGACATCAGAAAGGTTTGTCTGCGTCAATGTTAATCTCCCTCCTCCATCGTTGACAACCGCTGTCATAGGTTGGGATCTCTTCCTCTCAATCGGAGGAGTCCAATAGTGGTCTCTGATCGACCGTTCGAGACCTGGATCTCTGAAAAAACCATGAAACCGTTTGGCTTTCCTGTCACTAATCTGCCTCTTCAACCGTCGCCTGCCCTTGTCACTGGTCCGGATCAACTCAGCTCGTCAAGATGATAATGGTGGTGGTCGACATTTGTCGTTTCTAATCGCCGATCGATTTTTTTGATGAGAGAACGTAAATCACAGCTGTCATGGATAATTAAGTGGGCCCTCTTGCAAGCTTGCCAAATGCATCCCCTCATGACACCTCTATAGCTTTGGATCTTGGCAAATACACCCTTGTCAACTGTGTTGACGTTGAGACCCCCAAAGGTTTTCAGGTTAGCAATTTTACCCCTACTTGTTTAATTTAAGGTTAACCTTATTAGTTTAAGAATTTACAATAACAACACTAGAGTATAAAATATCAGTTTAACCCCGGTTTCGGTTTTGTATATGTATGATCCCGCGTCTCTGAGGATTCAACCAAGACATCGGGATAGACATGATTCAGGATAAGAATGAGAAAAAGAGCCAGACAGAGAGAGAGACCCGAGGACTCGGTAGCTCGTTTATCGAGGTAGTGATTTCTGTCTCTATACTTTTATTCTATTTTGAGATCCGTGTGGATTTAAATAATGATTGGCATAGGGAATAGAATATGTATATGTGTTTGCATGTTAATTGTTAATTGTTGTACGTTTAATGAGTGTATGAAATTATGTGATATGTATGCATGTATGACTGTGTGTCATGGGATTGTTGGGATGCGGGTTAACGTTTATATAGTTTTAGAAATACTAGGGTGTATGTAGATTACGAGGTGATCGAGAGGCGGGGAAAAACATATATGAGTGAGCAATCTGTGTGGGTGTACCTAGTAAGGGTTACGGTATATGGGTGTACATGTGTGATGAGATGGATGGGACACGGGCAATACTGTGTTCGTGCGTCACGGGATAAGTGAGACATGGGAGATGTGTATGTGTGCCCACAAGTGATAGGACGTATGAGGCACAGACGGTACATGGAGGTACTTGTGTGACAAGATGGATGAGATACAGATGATACGTGTGTGAGCACGTGTGATGGGAAGGATAGGATACGGATGATACATGACTGCACATACATATTGACATGATGAGACATGAGTGAATCGTGGATGATAGTGGTCGTGTGGGTTAGTGATAAGCAACCCAATGTTTATACATTGGAGATGTATGTTGGTTCTTGGATGGACCCGATTAAGTATAAGGGATGCAAGGAAAACATGGATGACATGAGCTGAGCATAATTAAGGCATGGGAACAGGAATAGGACACGCATGCATGATGAATACATGTGTATGATATATGTGTGTATACATGAGGATCACCAGCTTAGTACATGGTAATCCTATGGTCTGGTGATTGACAAGTTGATGTGCGACAATCTGGTGTGCTAGGGATAGCCTTACTATTCATGAGCAGAATCCTAATGTGATGGTGTTAGGCCTTGGAAGTCCAATTAATCTGGTGTCTAAGAAAAACACCCATGATGAGATGATGGTATTAGGCTTTAGAGGTTCAGTTGATCTGGGGTCTAAGGAAAACACCCTTGATATGATGACGGTGTTAGGCCTTAGAGGCCCAGTCAATTTGGGGTCTAAGAAAAACACCCTTGATATGATGATAATGTTAGGCCTTATGGTGGCCAATCGCTCTAGAGCCCAAGAAAAACCTTAGACATATGGATTTTAGATATAGTGTTAGACCTCATTTTGCCTTGTCTGATACAGGATTTGAGGGAAACACTTGATTGAAAAACTAATAAACATGACTATGTGATTGAGATACGTGGTTGCGTCAAACGTGTCGCGACAGTTGTGATTGAATAGGAAAATTTCTAGTTGTGAAATATTTGGGTATGTTGTGTGAATTGCATGATGCATGATTGGTGTTTAAAATGTTATAGAACTATATAGTTATAGAAATTCCTACTGGATTGTATTACTTATCTTTTCCTCCACAAGTACATGAGGTCACAAGTCTAGCGTTGGTGAAATAGTGTTAAATATTTCTTTCACAGGTACACGAAGCTCACATAGAGGATCTCAAACAATCGTCGGGTTATGTCTGGGCAGAGTGAGTCAGAGTTTTATTTTATTGGAAAAGAATTTTATAACTTATGATTTTCAGTATAAATGTTTTGATTTAAAATATTTTTATTGATTTAATTTAATTTATTTTATTTATTTACTAATTCACCCTCGGAATTCTTGTATAAGGGGTTTCGAGACGTGACAGTTTCATATCTATATACTTGTTACTGACAATTTTTTAATATGTTTGATCTTAGATAGATTTGAGCCTTTGAGGTAATCCCGAGTGTAGGAGCGATCCCTCATATTTTGAAGTGGACAAACTGTGGTAACCCGAATTTTCGAAAACAATTATCTAGGGGTGTAAGTAAAAGATTTTAAAATTTGAAATCTTAAAATCGTACATTTTTATCGTATATGGGATGATATGGATGTGATGATGTCGTTCATATGCACATTTGGATGTATTCGTGAGTTTTCAAGATTTTGAACTAAAACATAATTTCACACAGACATGGTGATTTTTTGTCTTTAGTGCCCGAGGTTGGTATTTTGATGGTTACGTTAGTACGAAATAGATGTATTTGGGTTGGTATTGAGATGTCGGGGTGTCGAAATGGGATTCACGAAATTTAGAAGGTTTAAAATTTACAGTTGGACCCTTAGGACCCAAAATCTATATAAACTCATACAAGACCCTGAACATTGAAAAACCTGAACAGTTACCCATGTTTGTCGAAAAATCACAATCACTACTGTCACGAATGAATGTTCACATGCTCAGTGAGTTAGACCCCGTGACTAGTAGTGATGGAAAGGTCTTGGCATATTGGTCACGATGGTGGCCTCCGTTTGTCAGTATACCTCCTGGATTCGCTGGAACGATGCCGAAAAGATTCACCTATGTCGGTGTCGATCTCCCCCTTCGTCGTCGACAACGGTTGCCATTTGTCGAGATCTTTTCCTCTCGGTTGGAGGAGTCCAGCTGTGGTCTCTTTTCGACCGTCCAAGGGCCGGATCACCGAAGAAATCACAACTATCATGGAAAAATTTGTAAGCCCCCTCAGCTTGCATGCTTGACATCTGCACCCCCTTCATGACACCTTTACAGCTTTGGATCTTGGTAGATACACTCCTGCCATGTGTGTTAACCTTTGGACCCCTAAGGGTTTTCAGGTTAGCAGTTTCATCTGTACTTGGTTAATTTTGATTAACCCAAATAGTTTATAAGTTGGCAATAACACCCCTAGAGTGTGAAATATCGTTCTTAACCCCCGGTTTTGATTTTGCATGGTTTTGACCCCTTGACTCTGAGGACTCATTCGGGACCCCTAGGACAAGTGGAATTCAGGATACGGATGAGGAAATGAGAGAAAGAGGTTTGGGAGCTACGGTTCAAATATCGAGGCATGGGTTTCTATCTGTACCTTTCTAGTGTGTTTTGACATACATGTGGATTTAAATTAATGTTATGGCTTAGGGAATAGTAAGTGTGTGATTGACGAATAGGGCATTAGATGGATTGATAGATCAGGGTGTTATGTGCACGTATATGGGTTTACAAAAATTCGATAATACGTGAGCGACTGGGTAGCAGAAGTGTACGTCCAATGTGGATATGAGAGCAAGTAATCGGGGTAGATATCCGGTGAAGATAGACTATAAGTAAGGTACTTACGCAATGAGATGGACGAGATAATGGTCACATGCATAGGACCATATGTTACGAAAATGAGTGAATAGTCATGGGACTAGATGTTATGTGCAAGATAGAGTAGTCAGGGTGAGAGCCCGATATGGACTATGGGCATGTAGTAAGGTGATCGAGAGTGATAGGATATGAGAGACAAGAGTGAGATATGTGAGAGAAAGAGTATACGATATGTGTGTGAATGTGGTGCGGAATAGAAATGGAAACATGCGTGTGCAATGAAACGTGTGATTGGATAATTGGTCTGTGTTCGGTATGGGTTGTGGACACCATGAGGTGAACGTATGTGATAGGATAAATAGAACACGTGTGATATGTGCGTGACCGTAAGTGATGGGATGGACAAGATACAAATGATTCACAGTATGATAGGGATAGTTGTGCCGTGTGTGCAAGACCCCAGATAAGGTTAGTCGTGCCGTGTGTGAAGGATTCTAGTACGATAGGATTAGTCGTGCCATGTGTGCAGGATCCCAGTACGATAGGGATAGCCGTGCCATGTGTGTAGGATCCCAATACGATAGGGATAGTTGTAACATGTGTGTAGGATCCCAATGAATCTCTAGATAGTCTAGCCTATGCATGGGGATCCAGGTGATATACGGATTAACCTACTCTGTGTACGGTAATCCGATAGATAATCCCCGATTAGCATAGTTGATAGATAGGATTCTGAGGAGACTCATGGATATTGTGTGGACTGACTAGTTAACACACAGTAGTCTAGTGATATACGATAGATCTGTAAAGTTAGTCGGATACGAGATAGATCTATGAACCCGCTATGATACAAGATAGATCGATTTTAGTGTTAGACCTTAGATGGGCCTGAGATGATCTGGGATTTAAGGGGAAGTTCATGTGTTACGGTTTGAGGTATTAGGTCTTGGGTGGGCCCATGGTGATCGTGGGATCCAAGGGAAAACACGTGTTATGCTTTGGGTGTTAGGCCTTGAGTGGGCCCGCAGAGATCATGGGATCCAAGTGGAAACACATATGATATGGTTTTAGTGTTAGAATTTAGATGGGCCTGAGATGAACTAGGATCTAAGGGACATACCAGGTTGACTAATAGGTAGTATGTGATAAGATACGAAAGGATCCTTACATGAGTCTGTTAAGATACGGGACCTAAGGACAGTTTTGGATTGATGGTTGGATTGTACATGTATAAGATGTACATAGGTGTCGCATGGGTCGCGACAGGTTTGTTGAAAAAAGGAAGCTTCTGTAGTGAAGTAAATGTGTGTATGGGTGAGGAAATGAAATGACTAGGCTAGATGTGTTGTGTGTTTTACTTTGTGCATGCATTTTATTAAAAATATTATAGAATTGTATAGTGTTAGAAATTCATATTGGGTTGTGTTGCTCATCCTTTCTTCCATAGGTACTTGAGATCAAGAGTCTAGCGATAGTGATCCGGAACTCACATAGAGGATTTCAGACAGTTTTCTTAGTATGTCTGGGTAGACTGAGTAGTATGGTTTTATTTTTTTGGAAAAAGAATTTTGTAACCCGTGATTTTCAGTGTTAATGTTTTATTTAAAACGTTTTATTTGATTTTATTTACTTTTATTTTATTTATTTACTGAGTCACCCCCGAGATTCCTGTAAAAAAGGTTTCGAAATGCCACACAAACACACACACATTTACTGAGGCAGAGATTAAGACAAGTGTTGGGTCCATGTGAGGTAGTTACCCATTTCATGTATTTCTTATATAATTACATCTTATACCATCATGCTTAATTAGTTATTTTTTGTTATAGTCAAAGTGAGTCTGAACTCCCAATATCTGACTTAAATTATAAAACTAAATAACTTCAACTTTTGTTAATGAATTCCTTAATTTTTTAACGAAATCTATTAATAAAGATATATTTGATAATTAACTAAATTTTTATTTCATATATAAATATACGATAATAGGAAAAAGATGTTTATGACATAATATATAGATACAAATTTCTAATATCAGAGTTAAAGTTCAAATAATATTTAAGTCATATAATGTAACATTTTAATCTATGGGGAAAATAGACTAGCTCTGATACCAGTTGTAAGAGAATTATGCGGAAACAAGTAACTTCAAGATTGGTAAAATTCTAACAACACAAAGAGACAAAATATTTAACGTGGTTCGGCTTCAATTGCCTATATTCACGGATAAAGAGATACATCCACAAGATTATAAGTATGTAAGAGTACAGAGATAACACACCAAACATCTGCTCTACCCAATACCAACCTGATACCAAACATATAAATGCATGAAGGCCTACTATCATTAAGCTTGAAGGTATTCTACCCTAGGTCTAATATAACAGAGCAACATACTTTATCGGTTTTGAACTAAATCTCTACTGCCAAAATACTAAAGGTATTTATCCCTTATGTCTAGCTCCACTTTCTTACATCATCTTATCATCTCTTCATAATTAGAACTGATTCTCAATCTTTATATTTATAGGTGTATATTAAGATCTTATATTCTTAACAGAAGTCTAATAGGGGTAGGACTCCTATCGATACAATAATTTTATTTTCCTATTCCTTCTATTACTTCTATTTCTTATAGAAGTCAACTAGTATAATAGAAGTCAACCACAAAGGAAAATAAAATCTTAAATAAGAGCAAATCAAAAAACCTAATCTTTAAAGGATTTCTCCAATAAATAGGATTTAGGTCATACCCTAACATAATCAAATATGGGGAAGAGATTAATGACTTTCTTTCCAAAAAAAAAAGTTTTAAAAATAAATATTCATGTTGCATTCACGACAATTTCTAACAATATATTAAGGATTTTCACTGTCAAAATGGGGAAATTACATTGATCCCCCAATTAAATTTTGATAAAATACTTAACTCTAGATTTTTGTTAAACTAACACTTACCTTCTAGATTTTTGGGGAGTAAGTGTTAGTTTTTACGGAAACAGTAATAATTTTTTAGGGATAAATATTAGTTTAACAAAAATCTGTAGTTAAGTATTTTCTCAAAATTTGGGGCTCAGAGTAAATATCCACTGTCAAAATCTAACAAAGAATCTCAAACATGGAAAATCTAAAAAATTACCTCTCATGCATGCATACGAATATCTACTCATCCAATTTATTGCACTTCAATTTTTCCAACTCAAATTAACCTCACATGCATTTATGGACACAACCACTCCCAAGATTAGGTCTTGACTCTTATTTCTAGTGCTCCTTGTGGAAAAGCCGTATTATCAACGAGACCATTAATCAACAAAGGCTATTGCTGTAGAATTTGGGTTGCGGATGGCCAAGTAAGCACTTATGGAAGTGCTAGCTCCTAGGGCTGGGCAAAATAACCCGACCCGTCGGGTTGACCCGAACCCGACCCGACCCGTCGGGTTATTTTCGGGTCAATATTTTTGAAAACCCGAATTCGGGTTATGCATTCTGGACCCGTCGGGTTTCGGGTCACATTCGGGTTCGTGGGTTAGACCCGAAAACCCGACCCGACCCGACCAATTTAAAGAAATCCACAAAAATTTTGCATACATGCCATTCGAACCCAAGACCTCAAATTAAGAATTTGGAGACACAACCACTGGGCTACACAGGCCTTATTGTTATTTGTCTAAAATTATATATTTATTACATTGTAAATGTTTTTAATATTTAACAAAATCGGGGATGGCGGGATTTGAACCCCCCACCTAGAATTTGAAATCATTTATGCAACTTTACCAAGCGTGCTACAAGTCATTTGAGAATTATATTGTACAAATATTTACTTATTGATATTTTAACTTTACTGAACCCGAACCAAACCCGACCCAAACCCGACCCGAATCAAATTTTTTTGTTTTTTGCTAACCCGAAACCCGACC
>JANLJB010000409.1:7329-29291 GCA_026212285.1 Bursera cuneata
GTAAAAGAAGTAGAAGAAGAAAAGGAACAAGAGAAGGAAGTGAGGCGTCCTCAGTACTCAACATTAAATTTTACTGTTTCCTTGCAACAAAGAATTGTCAATAAAAAGGAATTAAATTAAGATCTTTTTTTTTTCCCACAAAATTATATCATTAGATTCATGCACATTTTAACTTGTACAAAGATCCCTATTGACTTTGCTTTTGAGTAATCTTTTTAAGGAATGTGATTGATAGTTACTAGGACACGATAACAATAAATAATAAAATGAATAAATAAAATAAATAACAGAATGAACGAGCCACAAAAAGGAGAGGGAAGAAAAATTATTTCACTATAAAAAATGGATACAATAAAAAGATTTTTAACCTCTATATTCATAGATTTATGTACAAATCTTTTGTTTCTAATAAGAGTAGACTCTTATTTATCATGTAACTTTATTTTTCTATTTTTTTTAAACTTTTTTACCTCTTATAAAAATCACTTGAATTATAAAACAAACTACAATCTTAATAAGTATCTCAATGAGGTCTGTGGTGGTCCAGCCCAGACGTTTGTTACCATTACAAATCTTATTAGAAATCTTTTAAAAAGTCAACACCTTGAGCTTATTGGGTCAGAACAAGAATTCAAATTAAAATCTAACAGTTATAGAGAATAAATTAACGAAAAGAGAATAAAAACAAAATTTCACTATTCATATATATCAAAGACGAATGTGTTTATAAATCCTTAAAAATCAAATGAAAATCAATCAACAAAAAATTCTAATTCTTTAAACTCATAAAAAAAAAAAGCTTTACACACAAATCTGTACATTTCACTATTCCAATATTTGTACTTGGACTGACATGTTTAAGAAAAAAAGAAAGAAAGAAAACACGAATTGAATGTATTTTGAAGTTGTTATCAAACCAAAGATGTTGCGAATTGCTTTTAAAAGCTTTTCTTTTCGTTAATTAAGAGCATTGAAAACGAAAGCAACCTCTTTAAATATATACCTAGTTTAACGTTTGCAAACAATGCCTAATTTAGTCAAATTTGAATACAAATCAGTTTACCAAGTCACATGGATTTCTTTGACTAACTCATCAAGTAATTAAAAAAATTTGCAAAATCTGGACTAGACTCTACAGGGAAGAATTTATTTCTAAATAAAAGACCAATTTTCTTTTTTAAACACTTTAATTTCCTTACTTCGTAAACAAACTTTCGATCGGTCTATTCTCCATACTAATGCATTTTTGCAACGTCTAGAAAAAAACTCATTACATATGAAAATTGGTTGAATTATACGTGGTGACACTTAAAGAAAGCTAGAATTTTCAAATTAACTATTATGTAAACGTTTCACCAAATGCTTTGCTGATTGGTATATGAGGTGATTAATATTAATTGTTCTCCAAATCATTGGACTTTCCACCTTCAAAATTTGCCGGCAGGACGGTTTTTAGAACTTGTATCTTTGTTAGTATCTTCCTCTTGAAAACAAAAGCCTCTCTTTGTGCATTTCACATAACGAGCTCTTTTTAACGCGTTGAACCACATAATTTATGACATTCAACAGCAAGCTAGCTAAGTGGACTCCTTGTCCATTCTCAAACTATATATTATACATAGCCCCATGTTTTCAAGAAATTAATTAAGAGAACGATGAACCTGCTGTAATACACTATCTGATCATAACTTTGATAAGTATTCTCTCCAACTCAAACAATTTCCATGGCGCCAAGAAGTCGTAGCTATCAACTCTCAGCTACTCCGGTTACAATATTTGCACATTTGATTGTCATCGCAGTGACAACCCTTGTGTTTGTATGGGTCCTGGACAAGAGGGAAGGCCTTGCGTTCAAATCCGATAACAAATTTAAGATTTTCAATGTGAGTTTTTAACAAACTCTTGCCAGCATTAATATTTTTATAAATGTTGTCAACAATTTGTCACTTATTTTCTCTCTTTTTCATTTTGCAGTTGCATCCATTTCTAATGATAATTGGATTTATATTAATGGGAGGAGAAGGTAAGGGCAAACATACATTACAGTTTCACTGGGTAATAGATCACTTAGGAGAATGCATAAATAGTGTTTACATTGTGTGTTCTAATAATTGAATATTGTTTGAGCTGATCAGCTATCATGGCATACAAGACATTTCCTGCAACAAGACAAGCTCAAAGGATTATTCATCTGATGCTGCATTTGATAGCTCTTCTATCAGCAGTTTTGGGGGTCTATGCAGTTTTCAGGTTTCACCATGAAACAGGAATTCCAGATATGTACTCCTTGCATTCATGGCTGGGCATGGGCACCATCTGCTTGTTTGGTTTGCAGGTAAGCAATCACTTACATTCGAGGCAACTTTTTTTTTCTTTCAATAATTATAGGGGACACGCACACTGTATATTAGAAGATAGAGAATTGTTTTCCAAAGGGCTTTCGCGTTATTTTAACATTGAAAATAGGAAAAAATTTATTAAAAAAAATCCTTTAAAAATCCTAATTATAAATGCTATTAAAAAATATATTTTTTCTTTTTTGAGAATTTTTTTTGTCTCTTAGCCTTTTGCTCGAGTCGAGCTCGAGCAAAAAGCTATGGTATCAAAAAGAATTTAAAATCAGATTATTTTTTAAAACAAGCATCTAATTACGGGTTATGTTTCAAATATTTTGTAGAAAATATTGAGACATGAAAAATTTAAATATGGGTTGGGTTATTTGTACAAATTTTTTTATTTTCACATTCATTATCTAAGTATATCTTACTAATTAAAATTTGATAGCATTATATTTTTTTTCATCTCATCTAATTGTATTTAGAAATATATATATTTTTTAAGCTTATGTAAGATATTTATAAAAGAATTTATTTTTTATTTTAAAGAAAATTTATCTAATCAAGTTATAAATTTTATTTTCACTTTTAGTTAAATTAAACATGATCAACTTAATTTGTTTAGTTATATACAAAGTTATTTGTGAAAATTTTAAGATTAATTAAATAAACTAAAATGTTCAAAATAGTATGGTATGTGTATTTTAGAAGAAAGGGTGTAAAAATGAAATAATGCACTTTGTAATTGTATAGTAATTTTATAATCATCACTTTAATTATATTTTATTACATTATTTGAAAGATATACAACATGTACATAGATGAAAAATTAAATGGATTGTGTTTAGACATCATATATTGATTTATAATGGACTCACATATACAATATCTTATTATTATTGTTATTATTTGATCGATAAAGTCTCACCCATTTGACACCTTTTAACTAGAATTTTAGATGTACTTGTACCTCGAAACTAACCGTATTTCTATCATATTTTTATAGTGGCTCTTTGCTTTCGTCTCCTTTGTGTTCCCTGGAGCAGAAATGTCAAGTAAAGCGGCATATCGGCCATGGCACAGTTTCCTTGGATTGGTCATCTTCTTCTTGGCAATATGCACGGCTGAGACTGGTCTGGTACAGAAGTTCCTTTTCTTAGGCCTCTTTCGCAACCAAGAAGCACTTATAGTCAACTTCATAGGAGTGTTGCTCATTCTATTTGCAGCAAGTGTTGGCCTCAGTGTGGTCCTTCCAAGAGCTTACTAATAAAAATTGAAGTAGTTTATGTAAAAGATAGAGAATCATTTCATTCTGTTGTTGATTATGTAGCTTCTTTTAAGAAATTATTGTTAACAAATTATATATTTATGGTGATCCTTCCGAGAGAATTAAAATTAAATTCTAATGAGAAGATGCTTATATGTTGTTGAAAGAAGGTGGAAACAACATCATATATAGAGACTTTGGGTAGAATTTATAGAAATCTCTAAAAATAGCATGTAAAAATTTAGTTGTTAATGAACAAATAAAACAAGAATATTAATGCGAGAATCTAATTTCTTTTTTCTTTTTATTCAAACCAAACTATGAATATTAATGTGATCCTTTTGAGGAGAAGTTTTTGAAAAGTTTTAAAACTATGATAGAGAGCAGTCTGTTTGTTTTCCAATCATGATGCGAAAGAGGTCCAGAGTATTTATTCTTCAAAAAATATAATAATATACTTATATATTATGTTATCTATAATATTAAGTAAAAATGTGACCCCAAGAGAGTGGACTAAAAGTCATAAAAAACGGTCCAATTTGCAAAGAGATTGTTGGTTCACTTGTCGTTTGATTCCAATCACAACCAATTATTTAATTAGTTTTTCATTAATCAAAGAATAGATATGGTCGTGGTGTAGGCCCTTGCGTAAATGTCAAAGCAAATATTAGACACACTTGGTGGGCCATTATATTATTCTCCCTTAATTGAAACTTTCTTTCATAACTTCAATGGTGTCAATTATCCTTTTTTTTTATAATATTTTATTTTATTTTTTTCTTGAGCACAAAAGAGTATAACATATGAATTTTTTTTTTTTTTTTTTTTTTTTTTTTTGGTGGGGGTGAAGGTAATNAGCACAAAAGAGTATAACATATGAATTTTTTTTTTTTTTTTTTTGGTGGGGGTGAAGGTAATATATAATATGTTTTACAATTTTTTTTATATAAATGTGGAATATATTACATTATGATGGCAACAAGCAATACATGTAATAGTTGACACTTGTGGCGCAACAAGGCTTGACCATCTCAACCATCATTATCCAATCAAAATGGAGACGATATAATTAGATGTCAAAGGAGACAACTGGGCAGAGCAAATGGCGGATTTGAGTTTGTCCTTTTGATGGTCCTGTAATGAAATGTACCTACCAAATTCTGATAAACAAATTCATTGCACCAATAGGCTTCAACCCAAGTGTCAGGGTCATGGATCACTAATTGCTCTTTCTGTCAAAGCCACGAAGTTGCTTAGTTTAATGATCTTGTAGAATTGTTTTGTACAGTAATCTCTGGTTAGGCTTCTGATGAATTTTGGAAACATATTCTTCATAGTGAAAAGAAATTTACTGCAAGTGGAACAACCCATCCATTTCCCATTAGAAGAAGCAAGTAGAGTCATAATGGTGAAAACAAGTACAAGTTACACAACGTTAGCATAAATATAACCAAATGAGAAAAAAACTTGAAAAGCCAAAACTAAAAATTACACCCACTGCTGCTTTGTGGCCTCCATTCTGTCCAACAAACCAGCAATCTCAGCTTGCATTCGCAGCTTCATTTTGAAGTAGTCACAATGTGAATCTTCCAAAGACTTCAGTTCATCCAGTTTCTTCCTCCGCCTTTCCTCGGTCTCTTGCAAACACAGTTTGGCAAGCTTCTGAGCATAATCTTCTTCCAATTTCTCGGACTTGGCCCGGATCATCCGTTTGAATTCCTCTGCCTCTCTCCGTGCATCATCTGCCTTGCTCTGGAACATTCTGGCTTCTGCTTCTTTGATCCGAACAATGCTTTCCAAGCTGTCAAAACCATCATTTTTGGATAACTTACCAAACTGGAACTCCTCTTCGATTTTTAGGTCAGCCATGAGATCTTTCCGATGGAGATCATTCGACAGTGAGTCCCGCCGTCCACTTGATGAAGTCATGTTGTACATGGAATACTTAGGGGGAAGAGTGGCTGGTGGAATAGGAATTAAATTTTTTCTCTCACTCGCTTGAGCTGCCATCAAATCATTCAAAGATGCACTGGAAGCAGGATAGTCCGACATATTATCTGTGCCTATTTATCCCAAAATGGAAATATTAGAAAAAATTAAATAAAAGATAAGAAAAGTGCTCAATGTGCAATCATCAAATTGAAAGATGCATGCGGGAAAAAGATAAAAATCAATTTAGAACTTATGGAAAATCTGTCATACTCGGCAATCTAGCAAAATGCTAAAATGAAAAGGATGAAATACCCCACGGAGTAAGGTGAATGGACAAACTAACGGACCCCCACATGAATCCCATGGCATTTTTGGACATGGACAGCTTCTAAAAGAATTGGACCTTCCAAGTTCCAAGCACATGGTATACTAGGTAAATTAAAAATGGCATTCAAAGGCATCATCAGATGCCAAGCACATGGTATACTCCTAATACTGAACTTCTACCTATTAGCAATTCAGCAGCACATCATCAGATGCCAAATTGACAGATCAATTAACCACCACAAAAATTTCCATTTCATTTACTTCAACATTTTAAAATATCCTTCTAGGTCTGGCAAAGGATTCTTTTATTTTTCTTTTGAAATTGAGCAATTTCTCATCAGCCTGCCTAAGAACACAGCAGCAAGTAGGAGTGACAATATCTATCGTCCAAATCAATAATTTAACACACCAGTACAGCATATGACCAAACCAGATCAATTAAATAATGAGGCAGGCATCAAATACCACAATTTCCACAACCATAAACTTTTCAAAGTTCTTCTTATCTCCCAGAATGGAAGGTTTAATGATGAGACCAATTAGTTCATATAATACTTGCTTCCTTTTCTAATAGATTTAAAGTCTCTATTCATCACAAAGAATATTTAGCCTAAATTTTATTGTTTATAGTCCAAAAACTGGCATTACATCATTAAACTTCCAGGATTAAATCCAATTACGTCCTGAGTCTATTAATTTACTTTAGACACATTTAAAAACAAATAATTTTAACTGGATAATTTGTACAACGAGTGCCATTTTTCCCTTACTAAAATTCTAAGCCGGTTGAAACATAAAAGTAAACAGAACAGTCTAGTGCCAACCCTCCTAATTAATGATGACATCATTTTGAAACAGACTTCCAACCCATCACTGGTTGCAAAGAGCTTTACATTAGCTCTCACCACTTTTGGCATTTGGATGACGTTTCACATCCAGTGAATTTCGAAATCAGAAAAATTAGATAAGCCCCATTAATCAAAAGAAATAAAAACTAGAACATATTGTATCTATTGTTCACCACTCTTCAAAGATTTAAACTACTTCTTGAGCATGAACAAAAGGGATTTCACATACTACTTCACTGCAGTGTCACATACATAGACCCACATCAACTGAAAAGAAAAAACATAGGAACTGCAAGGAAAAAGAAATACGATATTGTTTAGGAGACTTACGATTGAAGAATTGAATGATAGAGCTGCAAGCATCTGAAGGAGACATCACTTTGTTTTCCAGCTTGGAAACCAACTCACTAGCCTTAATATGCAATTCCTTGCCTTTAAAATCATCACTTCCCTTGAAAATTTTCCTCACGCAGACAAGCTCCTTGACTAAGGTATCGAGACCCCAATCCTTCGCACAACACACAAACACATCCTTTACAAAACCAAACATCTCTGAAGAATGATTACACCCAATACAGTGGAACTGCATCTCAGAAGTTCCCGAGGGCCCCTTCAAGCTCGGACCAGGCTTAATCAGGTTCCTCTGAATACCACAAGCAGCATGGCACCAATGTGAGCACACATCACAGCCAACCCAACTGCAAGTATTGCTGGCACAGTCAAAATTTAGACAAACTGGACACATACATGAGCTGCAAAATCCTTTATTTGTGGAGCAAATTTTACAGTCACAATCATCAACCGGCAATATGCTCTTGCAATTCACATTCCTGCACCTCATAAACAAGAAAATCTCCACCAGCTCATTCACAGGAAGCTGAATTTTCGCAGACAAGAAGCTTCCAAGCCCCATTTTTACCGCAACCAATATGTTCAACTGATCCTTGTTGCATTTTAAGAGAGTCTCCTTGTTAAGATCAGATCTTCTCTCAAGTCGTTTCTGCAACCCTACTAACTCATCTCTCTTCTCAGGCATCACAAAAAGATTCTTCAAATACTCCTTGATTGATTCAAGAGTTTCCTCCGAAAGCTCCTGAATTATTCGGGCCACATCAAGAACGGACTGCGAAACAATTTCTCTAAGAATTCTCTCAGGTCTAGAAACCTTTCTACCTCTCCCTCCATCAATACTCTCCAAACCTCTCATGTTCTCCGAATCCCTCCTCCCCGAATCCCCTGAATTAGTATCCATTCGCGGCCTTGCAGGCAATTCAGATGGGAAAAATGAAAGATTATCTGAGCTAGTAGTCTTGTAAAGACTATTATTGCAAGAATCCTTATTCATCAAGCGACTACCTTGCATCATTGCAAACCCTCCTCCTCCTCCTCCAGCACCATGATTGTTCAAAGCAACAAATCCATCTCCAATTGGCTTGAATCGACTATGAACAGACCCATTAGTCCCCTCACCACCACACCAAATCTGATCATCTTTCCCTACAGAGTACTCGTAATTCTCAGTGGAATTATGCGTCAAAGAACAACTAGGATTATGCGAAAAAGGGTGAGAATATGAATACGAAAGTGAAGCAGCAGTGAAATCATTCGAACATGTTGTTTGAGTGTTATTGTCCCTCGATGGCGCCAAGGATTGTACACTCCTAGCAGGCTTTTGCAAAGCATTTGATGCAGTTAAAGAAAGAGAAACATCAGGCAAAGACAGAGAGAGATTAAGAGTTTCTAACTTGGGTTTCTTGTCTCTGTTGATAGAGTTATTCTCTCCCTGAAACTCATCTTCTTCCTCTTCTATTTCCCTTTTAGAGCAAGAAGAATTGACTCTGCTTTCACTCAAATTCATGAAATCCCTTTCGACCCATTTCTCATCTTGACTGGAATTCTCAACGGGGAGAACTTCTTTGCCCTTTTGAGAAGTGAATTTTTCCATCAACATTTTCTCGGGAAACGAACAACCCAGTTTGGGATTCTCACAGAGGTATCTCAGAGTGAGCTCCTGAGAGGCGGAATTGGTGGGTTTTGAGGGTTTTGAAGGGAACCCATCAAGATTCATGGCTGATTCTCGGAGAAAATCAAGACCCTTTTGAGATAAATTCATTTTCTCGGCTGGGTAGGGTTTGTTCAGCTTGTTGGTGACCGAGTTCTCCCCGTCGCAAGGAAGCTCCATTGAGAGATCTTTCTCTCCAAACATGGCCTTAGAGAGAGACTTACCAGAGACAGAAAGAAGATAGAAACCAGAAAGAAAAAAAAAAAAAAACAACGGGCGTATTTGNTTCTCTCCAAACATGGCCTTAGAGAGAGACTTACCAGAGACAGAAAGAAGATAGAAACCAGAAAGAAAAAAAAAAAAAACAACGGGCGTATTTGAGGTTGGCAAAATGGAAAATTTGATGAAATCGGAGGGTGTTTTGTGCTTAGCTCATTTAGCTGACCATCGTGTCTTTCTCTTTCTTTCTATCTCTGCAACAACGGCTGGATGTTTCAAAGCGTTTACACGAATAACTAAAAACTAAAACGGCGATGCTTCTTTCTTTTTATTTTTTTTTTTCGTTTGGGTCCTACCCTGCAAAGGCTGGTGATGATTTATTCTTTTTAATATTTTTTAGAAGATGATATGGGTTCCCAGTATGTTACTCTAATATCATAAAACTCCTATAAATTTACAAAAATTACCAGCATACCCTTCTATTAACTGTGTATTTGATACACATAAACTTAATTTTAAGATGGTTAATATTAGTTCTTCTTACTAGTTAACCCCCATCTTTTTACCTCCCTAAGGAAAATATCACTTACCTTCTCTTACTTTTGAGAAACTACATCTACCTCTCTTTAGATTTTACAAACATTTAAGTTCAAAATAAAAATTAAATATCTTTTATAATATCCAAAGCTTTTTATTTTAAGGGAAGCATTTTATCAAATCTTAATGGGAAAGCAAACACAAATTATTTCTTAATATATGCTTTTTAAGTCACAAATTATTCTTCTTAACATATGCTTTTAAGTAAATTATTCTTCTTAATCGATTTTTTTAATTTCTAAAACCATATTTTCTTCATGTAATTTCAAACTTTTTCTATAAAATATAAATGAATTTATGGTTTCATATTTTCTGCTTATAAAAAAACAGTTTGGTAAAAAGATATTTATAGGAATTTGTGAAAATTTAAAAAACTATAATAGGTTGAATAGATTTATTATATACTTGAGGAAAAATAAAATAAAATGAGCTCAACCATCAAATGATGGAAAACTTTTTATGACATAATAACTTTTCTAATAAAGCAAGAAAGAAAAAAAAAACTGCCATCTTTTATAGGGTTTACATCCGTAACATTTTGATTTATACACGAAAACATATTCTAATATGTATAATCTTACCTTTTATTTAATTATGGATAAATCTCAATATAACACGCTGACTTACCATCAAATATTATCTGTTTTAGATACACATTTTATTATAGTTTTATTCTCCGATTTTACAATCTAAAAGGCCTGAAGTTATTGCCTCACGCTTCGAAGCATCTCTATCATTAGCTATTTTTTTCAGAAGTTTATTTTGTTGCTCCATAACTCTAGTAAAAGCACGCATTATTGTAAATTTTTATGAGCCATCTCTTGAAGGGTAAGATCATTATTAGTAATTGTATTACAATTCCTCTTGAACTCGAGACTCCAGTAGTATATCCATGCACCGACATCTTAATCTTAATATAAGATAAACAAACTCAGTAAGATATCATTTATCTATTTCTTAAAAATTTCTACATAATCTAAAGCCTAAGCTCTAATACCCCAAATGTAATATTACAAATCTAATATATTCTAAACTTCGATCGGAGTAAGATGATATCAAAACAAAATTCAAATAAACCAATGACAATAAAAAAAATATTTCAAATATTGCCTCCAAAGAATTCAATTAAAAATCCAGTGCAACTTATTGAAGAAGGACAATAAATAAATACAAATAAAATTCTTCAATATT
The DNA here is from genome assembly GCA_026212285.1 of Bursera cuneata. Taxonomy (NCBI): domain Eukaryota; kingdom Viridiplantae; phylum Streptophyta; class Magnoliopsida; order Sapindales; family Burseraceae; genus Bursera; species Bursera cuneata. The sequence goes on from JANLJB010000409.1 coordinate 18,049, forward strand.
CAAAATATAAAATACTAAAATCCGTAATTAATTTTAAACTTCAGTAATAAAGCTAATTCCTCTAAGATATGAACCGACAACCCAACTAAATTATGAGTATAATCTACAAAAATTTATATACGAGGGATGAGCTGTCAACTCGATAAATAAGATCATACATGACTATTTAATAGCTTAAAATATTTATTAATCAAAATAGTTAATTAAATATTCTTAATATTACGAATAAAAAACACATATAATATCACTATTAATCAAAGTATTTGAATTTCATAAAATATTTTTAATACTCTTATCATGTAGTATCACACGTAATCTCAGTGACTCGACTAAATATTTAAAACAAATATCACTTGTACTCCCAGTGACCTGACCAGATAATCAAATAATCATGTGTACACCAATACCACAACTGAGTCCAGATATCAAATTTTAAAATAATATTTGAAGATGATAGACAATAAGTCAAAATACATTTTCAAAGTCATAATATAATTATATATTCTAATATAATTCCAAATATAAATATAAATATACTTAAATAATAATATCTTCAAAGCTATTTAAGAAAAGAAAACATTTTAGAAATATTTTGATTTCATAAAAATGACTTAATAAAATTATTTTAGTTAAAAACAGACGATTTTAACATATAAACAATAGTACAAAATATTTAAAAAAATTAATCTAAAACAACAACTAATTCAACAAAGCTCAAAACCATTCAAAAGATAACAATTTAACTTTATAACACATATTATACTTAATAAGTACACGTATGATATTACTTACTTCAATCGATACATAAAAAAAAAACTATAACTTTGCCTCTACTCGTCCTAAAGCCTTAATGAAAATTCTAGTAAAGAGAACTAGACCACCCAGAGAAAATTCTTTCAATGAGATAAATAAATTTAAATGCTTACTTAGGATAAGTCTTAAAGCTAAAGAATTTGCTTCTTATTTAGAGTTCTCAGGCTCCACTTATTATTTTGTTGAGCAATATGGGACTTAATAATTCACTCTCTGATATAGAGTTCTCAGGCTCTACCTATTATATTCCTAATCGACGTGAGATCTTATATAATATTAAATACAATGTAAAAAAAAAAAAATCAATTACATGCTTTTTAAAATGAGTAGAATTCCTAAAAGATTAGGAATTTAAGAAAGTTAAACTTTTATTTAAAATAAAATCGGTGCTTTACAATTCTCCCCTCCTAAAAAGAATTAAATCCTTGAAATTTTTATACTTTCCTCACGTTAGAAAAAAGTTAGGGATACTTCTCTTCTCTCTCATTTATGCTTTTCTTTCCCAAGTTTCTTCCTCCGTGCCATGATTAGTCCATCATACCTTTACCCCAGGTATAACTCTAGTTCTTAAAACTTGCTCTTTCCTATCAACGATCACCATAGGTTGCTCCTCATACGACATATCATCAAAAATTTAGGTTGATTGTTAGTTTAATACATGAGACTGATCAGTAATATATTTTCTCAAAACAGATACATGAAATACATTGTGAATTATTGCTAAACTTGGTGATAAAACAACACGATAAGCCACTGGACCTACTCTTTCCAAAATTTCAAAAGGCCCAATAAATCCTAGGGCTTAACTTACCATTTTTGCTAAAACGAAAAACTCCCTTCCATGGTGATACCTTTAGAAAAACTAAGTCACCAACTTTAAATTTTTATACTCGCCTACGATGATCTGCATAGCTCTTTTGTCTACTCTAGGTAGTAAAAGTCGTTCTCTAATCAGCTTTATTTTATTAACGGTGAATTGAATAAGTTTCGATCCCAATAATCTTCTATCATACAATGTTTCATAAGGAGCCATTCCAATGCTAGAGTAGAAACTATTGTTATAAGCTAACTCTATCAACGTCAATTGCTCTTCCTAACTGTCACCCAAATCTAAGGAACACGCTTACAACATATCTTCTAAAGTTTGAATAATTCTTTCGAATTGTCCATCACTCTGAGGATGGAATACAGTACTAAAGCTTAGTTTTGTTCCCAACTGACAGTGAAAAGTAGCCCAAAATTAGAAGTAAAACATGGATCTCTGTCAGATATGATAAAAACTGGCACTCCATGCAACCTCATAATCTCTTGTAAAAATAGCTTGGCCAACTAACTCAAATTATTCATCATTTTCATTGCCAAAAAATGAGTTGATTTGGTCAATCTATCTACAACAACCCATATAGAGTTACATCCTCTTTTGGAACAAGTTAAACTTCTAACAAAGTTCATAGTGATGTGTTCTCATTTACATTCTAGGATAGGAAGTGACTGTAAGGGACCTTCAGGCCTTTGATGTCCCCTTTTCACTTGTTGACACACCAAATACTTGGATACAAAGTTAGCTATCTATTTCTTCATGTTCAATTATTTTTTAAATCACAATCCATTTTAGTATTGTCAGGGTGAGCACCATATACAGAGTTGTTAGCCTCTCGTAAAATTTTTTCTCTCAATCCATCATCATTCGGTACATAAAGTTGTGTCCTATACCTTAATACTTTCTAATCATATAATCTAAATTCTGGTACTACCTTCCTTCACTTCTTCACAGATCTTAACTAATATTGAGTCTTCTTTTTGGGCTATCTTAATCTTGTTAATAAGGTTAATTTAAACCTTTAAGTGTGATAAGTGATTAACTCATCCATGCATAACAACTTCTATAGCATATCTCATAAGATCTTGAAAAATATGATTCTGAGTAATTATCAAATGAGTCATACCACCAGATGACTTTCTATTAATTGTTTCAGCTATCACATTCACCTTACCAAGATGATAATTATCGAACAATTATAATCTTTTACTAGTTCAAGCCATCTTCTTTGTCCTAAGTTTAACTCCTTCTGAGTGAACAAATATTTTAGGCTTTTATGATCAGTAAAAATTTCACAAGTCTCTCCATATAAGTAATATCTCCAAATTTTTAATAGAAAAACTACAACTGCCAACTCCAAGTCATGAGTCAGATAGTTTTGTTCATAACTCTTCAACTACTTGGACGCATAAGCAATCACCTTCTCATTTTGCATTAAAATACAACCTAGACCCTTCTTAGAAGCATCACTGAAAATGATATATTTATCAGCACTAGAAGGAATAGTAAGATTTGATACAAATACTAGTTTGTTTTTGAGTTCCAAGAAACTTTGCTCACATTCTTTATTCTACTCAAACTTGGCATTCTTCTGGGTCAATTAAGTTAATGGAGGTGCCATTCTGGAAAAATCATTGATAAAATGTCGATAGTAACTTGCTAACCCAAGAAAACTTCCCATCTCTATAACATTAGTGGGTTTGCACCAACTCACAACAACTTTCACCTTTGAAAGATCAACAGAAATTTCATCACCACTTATAACATGCCTAAGAAAAGCTACCTTGCTCAGGCAAAACTCACATTTCTTAAGCTTCACATAAAGCTTCTTTTCTCGAAGTGTTTGTAATACAATGATCAAGTGCTTCTCATGCTCTTGTTTACGTTTAGAGTACACCAAGTGTCATAAATAAATACAATGATAAATTAGTCTAAATAAGGTTGAAAAATCATATTCTTCAAATCCATGAAGGCTGCAGGAGCATTTGTCAAACCAAATGACATAACTAGAAACTCATAATGACCATATCGAGTTTGAAATATTGTCTTCAGCACATCTTCCTTCTTAACCCTTAATTGATGATACCCTGATTGTAAATCAATCCTAGAAAATACCATTACACCTTGTAGTTGGTCAAATAGATCATTAATTCTAGAGAGGGGATATCTATTTTTAATGGTGACTTAGTTTAACTCCCGATAATCAATGCCCAAGCACATCGTTCCATCATTCTTTTTAACAAATAACACAGAGCGCCCCAACGAGACACTCTAAGATGAATGAAACCTTTATCAAGGAGTTCTTATAATTGCATTTCAACTCCTTAAACTCCAACGATGGCATTCAATAGGGTGATATATCAGCTAATAAATCAATAACAAATTCTACTTCTCAACCTGGAGGTAAGCCGTGAAGATCCTTCGAAAAAAACATTAGGAATATCATTAAGGGAAATCTCATTTTTCTTGTCAATGGTAACATAAGCCATAAAACCTTCACACCCTTTCATTAACACCTTCCTAGCTTTCATTATTACAACTAAACCCTTACATAAATTTAGTGTTTCACAAAACCGAAACTCCAGTTCTCCAGGGATATGAAAATTAACTTCTTTGCTAGCACACTTTAGGCTAGCATAGTAGGTTGCTAACTAATTCATTCCTAAATTAACATCAAAGTCATACATTTCTAAAGATAAAAGATCCACAAGGAAATCTCGACTATTAAAACTAATAGCACAACCAATCAATATATAATTACCCAAAGAAGTAGTAATTGATAACTGAAAATCAAGAGGTTCAACCATTTTTCTCGCATGATAAGCAAAAACACCATATACAAATGAATGTGTAACACCCGAATCAAATAATACTTTAATTTTTTTAGAAATAAAGGATAATGTACCTGATACCACATTGTTAAAAGCATCAACATTTTGCTTAATCATGGAAAAGACATACCTTTAAGTCTGTGACTTCTTCCTTTGATCTCTCTATCTGAGTGTTATTGTTAAAGTCCTTTCTCTTTGGACATTCTACAAGTTTATGCCCAATTTGACCACAAGCAAAAAAAGCTCTTATTTTCCAAATACACTCTCCAAGATGTTTTATGCCACACAATCATAAGGGATTGCATTACTCATTAAAGTTCTACCCTCACTCTGTCTTTGAGAAAAAAATATTATTTGAACCCCTTTGGCTTGGCTTGCCACCACTACTTCTAAGATTTTGCTTGTTTTAATTATATCTAGCATTTTGAGATTCAACCAAATACCTCTCAGCGTCATCACTCGATCCACAATATGAGTATATTAGTTCAACTTAAGGACAAAGAGTCGAGACTTAATGGCTAGGCGAAGCTCTCCAAAGAATCTTCTTACTCTAGCAGAATCATTAAGAATAACAACATATGCAACATAAGATAGAGAGTTGAACTGCTCTTCATGCTTACCCATTGTTTTATTCCCCTGACTTAAACTGAGAAAATCAACTTTCGTCTTATCGCGAACGTGGTCAGGAAAATATTTTTCATTAAATGCTTGTACAAACATTTGCCAAGTAATTGAAGCTTGCACTGAACAATTCCTCAAAAGTTGTGAAGTAGCTTCCCACCAGTGATTTGCCTCACCTTGAAGGATAAATGAAGAAAAAAAACAAACTTCTGATCGTCATTGCATCCCATGGCAGTAAAAAATTTCTCGATTTGCTTTAGCGAAGCTTCAGTAATTAGTGGATTTGTAGTACCCTAAAAAGTTGGTGGATTTAATCTTTTAAATTGTTCCAAAGTTACTACACCATCAGTATTATTTCGACCTCCAGGCTTCAATGACATCATAAATCGTTTAGAAAAGATATGTTTCAATAAGTTAAGTACTTTATGAGCTCCTTAAACTGTTAAAGGCCTTTTGGATTGTAAAGCTCGAGAACAAACTATGACAAATTGTGTGTCCAAAGCAAATAATATTTGACAGTGGGTCGAGTTGTTACAAAATGGTATCAGAGCTTAGGTTTTAGACTCTGTAGACTTTTTTTTTAAACAGAGAAATGACATCTTACTGAGTTTGTTTATCTTATGTTTATCTTATGTTAAGATTAAGATGTCGCCACTTAGAGATACTACTGGAGCCTCGAATTCAAGAGGAAATCGTAATACAATTGCTAACAATGATCATATCCTTTAGGAGAAGGCTCATGAAAATCCACCATGGATACGTGCATTTTTAAGAGTTATAAAGCAACAAAATAAACTTCTAAAAAGAATAGCTAACAGTAGGGATGCTTCCAACGTGATGCAAGAACTGGTGGCCTTTTGGGTTGTAAAGTCCGAGAACAAAACTGTGATGAACTATGTATCTAAAGTAGACAATATCTAACAGTGAGTTAGGGTGTTACAAAATGGTATTAAAGTTTATCCCAACAAAAAATGTGTGGATATTCAAAGTAGCCCAAGAAGGGTGTGCCAACGAGGATGTTTAGCCAAAAAAGCGGTGAATATGACATCTCATATCGCTTGGGAATGATATATTTAGATAAGTTAAGTATCATGTGAGCCCCTTAAGTTGTTGGAGACCTTTTGGGTTGTAAAACTTGATAACAAAATCATGACAGATCGTGTGTTCAAAACAGATAATATTTGACAGTGGGTCGGAGTGTTACACTCAAGACCCAGAATGAGGTTTACAAAAATATTACGTGGTCACATGCAACTTGAAAATTTGACAACTTTCTTCTGTTATATAATATTCTATCAAGTTGTTGATATTTTGTGTTATGTTTTATCCTTTATTGCTATTTTCAAGGAATAAATGCATGCATGACCAAGTTTATTAGAGACATTTTGAAAATTTATCAACCTTGATTTTTTTATTGATGAACATCTTACTCGTTAGATACACAAGTTTATGAGTGATTCATCTGCCTTTAATCATTATGGTTTGATAGATTATTTATCCGTCAGTCATTATGGATTGATGGACTTAACATTTGTTAGTGCTCATCAACCTGTCAAAAGTATATTTTAATGTTTTTCTTTTGTCACTCAGATTTAAACTTGATCATAGAATCAAATGAAACACTAAACTTTCCATGAATCAAAATTGTCTTTCCAATTTGGTTATTTCTTCTTTTTTTTTTTTTGTATTTTAACATAAATTAACTAATTGCGGAAAATTTGTAACATTTTTGCAACTAAAAGTGTTTTCTATAGAACATTAACGAACCTTACAGAGGTGTGGAGGGATCTACCCTCTCATTATTGGCATAAGAAATTTGGAAAATAAATTAAACATAATAGAAACAAGTGAAGTGATTCCATTTAAGGAGGAGCATATAAATGATTGAGTTTGGAAAGGAGGGGCCGAGCCAAAGTCATCTGGTTCACATGTTGTTTCCTGTAACTTTCTTTTTCAAAGTGCTTCTAGTCAACATATACCTACTTGTACGCGTAAGCTTTGAAAATATTTTCCCAAATTATTTTTCACTTCTCTCTAAGTCATATCTCAATTATTCAAACTCCATGTCTCACCTGGGTCCCTCTACAGTAAGCAATTATATATCCACCAGATTGTTTCTTTAATACTAATTGATATGGACATGGTTGGAGATATTTTAACCCGAATTTTTTAATACAAAATTAGTCTCAAACTTTTAATTAATGAATTAATATCATTAAATCTAATTTTTTTATTATTTCAATCTCAATAATTAAATTTACGAGATCAAAAAATTTATATTAAAATATCATCTGTCTATATGATAATTGTTAACCTTGTTTTAGTTTATTAAACATATTATACATGTTAAAAGTCTTAAATCTAATTAAAGGCTATGATAAAAAATTATGCACAAAACTTAAATACTGTATCTTGGAAGAGAGAATTATTGTGTATATATATGAGATCCGATACTGTGACCTAAATTTTTTAAACTTAAAATTAGATTTAAATTTATAATCATTGATCTCATCTAAGTAATAATTGACATTTTAAAAATAAAAATGTTATATTTAATTAAATCAACTCAAAAATTTGTATTTAGTTTTAAGATGAAAAATTTAAGTTATATATATATATATATATATATATATAGATTTTATGGAAGAAATGTTAGGATCTTGTGTATAGATTTGTGTCAAAATTTTTAAAGAAATTAAAGTGTAATTTGCTTTTGCTCTGTTGATTTTGACAAAACTATGCATATAGACAAAACAGATTTACTATACCAGTTAATATCTGGGTGAATGAAAAAATAATACAAAAACAAAAACAAAAAAAATTGATCACAAACTTTGCGATTTACGGATGAAAATAATTTTAGAAATCACTTTTCTTGTCAGTTTTTAACAAAATTTATACTAATTGTACTTTTAATGTAAGTAGGCATTGATCCGCTAATATTTCTTTGACGATAATTATAGATGCGTTAGGTAAAATTTTAATTTCTTGGAAAATGTTTCTTAATGATCTTACCTAAAAGAAGATGTGTGGATAATATATTTTTACGTGTGCATAACCTCACAAATATACGGAATTTAATTAAATTAGCAAATAGAATATGTGTTCGTAGCAATTTATATATTCAGAGATAAAAAAAAATGATTAATTATCAAATTTTGAGAGAGTTATTATTATTTTTTCATGAAATTAAAACTAAAGTTTCAAAAGTGTTGTCATTTCAAAATGTTGATTGTGATATTGTGCTTCGTGATTCGGAAAATAAGACTAGTATCACTGTTCTTTTGGAATATTTTAACATCCCTATATATCTAAACTTACACTGAACCCCCCGAAGATAATTATTTTTATCGATAATTTAACATTCAAAGGGTAAATATGTCATTTGATCTCTTCTTCTTCCGGAAGAGATCTGAAACGTGACAATTTGCTGGAAATCCCTCCGGGCAGAATTCCGGAACAGATCTGTAGCAAAACAAAGGGAAGAGGAGGAGGAGGAGAAGAACAGAAAAAAAAAAAAAAGGAGATCTGCAGCAAAACAAAGGGAAGAGGAGGAGGAGGAGAAAGTTTATGTGTACAAGAGAGGTAGAGAAGAAGAAGAAGAAAAGTGATGAACTGACCAAAGAAGAAAATAGAGAAGACAAAAGATTTAATTACTGTAAATTAAAATAAATCAGTCTTTAAAAGGAGTTAAGTTTTTCGGGTCTAATTATTTTTCACTATATTCTTTGGGGGCTAAAAGTAAATAAATATCTTTTTTTTTTTCATTTTTATTTTTATTTTAGTTTGTTATATAATAATGGTAACAAAATCAAAGTCAAGATTTGCAAGTTTGTTCTTGGTCCTTTTCTTTTGGATTTAAAATTAGAAAGCAATGGTTTGATAAAAACTTTTGGAAATTTCACTTTCAAATTCAATATCTCATAAAAGGTAACATGTCTTGAAGGGATTTCTTAAGTTTGTGAAAATGAACTATATTGAATTGACTTTTCAAATTGAAAAGAATTAGGAGGCAAGTGTTTGAGAAATTTCTTTCTTTTTTTATTAAAAATATATATATATACTCACTTGTAAAATAATTTTGCATTTTAATTCAAGTATATAATTGAGAAATTCCATTAAAAAGTATGCATTATTAAACCATTCAGTATAACTTATAAATAAAATAGTTCGCATATTTAATGCATCTTAAAAGAAAAATGAAGAACACTTAAAAAAATGAAGTAAAAGAATCCCGACCTATATATATATATATATATATATATAGAGAAACAAAATGTTTCTATTGACCCGTTGATTAGTATTGGTCGGATATTCTTNAATGAAGAACACTTAAAAAAATGAAGTAAAAGAATCCCGACCTATATATATATATATATATATATATATAGAGAAACAAAATGTTTCTATTGACCCGTTGATTAGTATTGGTCGGATATTCTTCATTGAATTTTTCTTTGTTTCATTCTTTTGTTTTCATATAATTTTTGACAATGTAAAATAATAATAATTTTAGTAGTTGAAAGAAAAATAATAATAATTTTTGAACCATAAAGCGTATTTTCAAAAAAATAAGCCTAAAATATTTTTTAACACGAAATCTTTTTTTAATTCTTGATCTTTGACATTGTCAAAGGCACGACCAGAGTCGCTATTAAAGCTTGAATTTCATGATCTAATGGACAGGAGAAAATTGAAATTGAAAAGGACACATGATGGCCAAAAATTTGGTTTAAGATTTTGATATTTTCATTATTTTTGTAACAAAATGACTGATGGGTGATGAACTCGGCGACCAGGGCCGTTTAGATGCAGTGTCCCGCCGTCAAGGCCGGCCGATGATGACATTGGACGTGGTCAGAGACAATCTCAATGGTGGACAATAATATCTTTGGATATTTCTTTGTAATTTCTATTCACATATTAATTAATTGCTTAATAGGTTGATTGTGACACTTGGTTAAGGTTGATTATTGACTTCTAGTTTGCGGGTCAAGATTAATTTTACATTGTAACTGATTTTGAAACACGTTTTGACTGGTAAACAATTATTCGTATCAAATGGGTTAAGATCAAACAAGTAAGTTAGGGATAATAATATTGAAGAGTCGATTCTATTTTCCATATTCCTATCCGTTTTTCATTTTAATTTTCCAAACTTAGGGTCAAACCAAATTTGAATCAAATCAGGATAAGAATTCTTAAAGTAACCTTTTTGCCCGTGACAAATAACAATTGTAGGAGAAGTCTATTTATTGCCCTTGAAACTTCTTTTTTTTTTTTTTTTTTTATAAAGTCTATTTTTATGTACTAACATGGGTGGACTATTTGCATGCTTTTTTTTTTAATTATTAACATATCCACTTACGTACTAAATCACCCCCTTTGAATTAAAATATTAATTTCTACCATATAACCGGTCTTATAAATATTCTTATTTTCTAAAATAAATCTATCATTTTAATATCCACGTCCATCAAATAATAAACATTGAGATAATATCAAATAATACCCTTGTGTTTTGACTTAATCTCAAACAGAAAGTGAATTTATCATTTTCATCAACTAAACCCTTAAGGTTTACTTTTTTGAATCAATTATTAATTTTAACCCCAAAAAATATATATTTGCTCCTACTAAAATTTATTTCCTTAATTTTAATACAAAAAAAAGAATAAATAAAAAATAAGCAAATTATACTCTCATAATAAACAAATTTCTACTTTTTGTATTTTTATTTTTTAAAAATTAAGGAAAAAATTTAAGTAGGAGTAAATATGTATTTTTTTGTGTTAAAATTAACAGTTAATTAAAAAAAGCAAACCTTAAGGGTTTAGTTGATGAAAATGATAAACTTGCTTTCTACTTGAGATTATGTCAAAACACAAAGGTACTATTTGATATTATCCCAATAAACATCTATTCTTTTATAAAACAAATATATTACTCTTTAATCAAGTTTTAATAAAGTTATTGTGTATGTGTATAAGAATTTGTGCTTAAAAAGTCTTTTGCACATTTGTATGTATTTTGGAAAAAATTGAAAAAGTAAAAACTTTATTGATTTTTTGGTCAAAAAAATTTCAAGTCATCAAAGCCTACTTGATTTTCAGTTTATATAGGTTGTAGGGATTTTCTTAATATATATATATATATAT
>JANLJB010000410.1:0-11504 GCA_026212285.1 Bursera cuneata
AACATGTTCCCCTATATCATCATCAACATAAACTTGTATTTCAGGAGGGATCCTACACTGAGCTGAGTGATAAATGAATATTTAAACCTCTGCAACAATCCGTCTGACAACAGAGAGCACTTCTTTGACCCCAAAACTGTAGCGGAAGTAAAATTTATTCTTAGGCAATTACTTACACGAAGACAATGCTCAAAAGTTACACATCAAGCATAGTAGGCTATATGTTAGTGTTGCTTTTCTAATTATGAATGAACAGAGACCATCCAGAATTGGAGAAGACTGTTTCATATTATCTGCCTTGGTTAAATGTCTTGGAGTAGAGAAAGAGATCTAGGAATAATTTCTCTTATACAAAATTTGTAGAAGAATTTATTTTAATTTTGTATTTATGTTTTGGTGGGGCGGTGGGTTGGGTTGTGTGAAAAAAAAGGTTCCCTATTGTGTGCATGTTTCCAAAGGGTCTGGGACAAAATATTACCTTCACAATTGTTTCGTGAAATCACTGCCTCATCTAATGGCTCAACAGCGAGAAATGTGCTTTTGTCTGTATATTGACGGACTTATATTGATCTATTTGATTCCGATCAGGATTCAGTTTTTCTTAAACATCAGTGACATGTCACCAATTCACGGAGTCTGTAAAGAGTGATGGAAATCACATTGGTAGATAAACTATGTCTCTATGATTATGCATCAGATACGAAAACTGTGATGCTGTCTTCTGGTTGTTGGCTTCCAACGTATTTTAATTTGAAGTATATCTCTATTATAGACATGCTACCATCTTCAACGTCAGAATTGGTCCAAAATCTTAATTGAATCTTAACTTTTCTTTTCAACATCAATCAATATGGACAAGAAAAGTTTTAAACAATATAATCAAGATATGCCATAAATCATTGATTAATACAATTTTGAGAATGTGAGGGTAAATCAATTTGGAATTAAGAATTGCCTGTCTATATTGGGGCGCAAAATGTTTCTACACCGGAGTGTCGAACTGTCAAAGAGTTGACGCTTGGGTGCAAAGTGGTTCCACACCAGGGCACGGGAATTCCAGAGAGTTGGCATCGGAGCGCACGGTGATTCCACTTTGGGCCACCGATGTTCCAGAGAGTTCACCCTGAGGTGCCATGTGTTTCACGTCGGAGCTTCGGATCGCATTGGGGTGCACATAATCAAGTATTAGGGCGCAAACACGACATCTGGTAGAATTGTTATATTTTTTCTGCCTTAATTCTTTACCTATAAAAGTGGGCTCGTTCATTTCCTCGAGTGAGGAGGTAGAGAGATGAGAGAGGAGCCGAGGAAAGCCAGAGAAAATGGAGCTATTCTAGAGAGAGATAAACGTAAAGAGAGAGAGAAGAGATAGTGAATTTTACATCTCTGTAATCTTGTATTCATTCTCCTTGTAACTTTAAATTTATTTATAGTGAATAGTTGGAATCAACAACTGGATGTAGGACGAGTTTTGTCTAAACCAGTATAATCTCTTGTGTCTCTCTTGCTTCCTCCCTGTTTTGCTTATTTTTCAATATATTTGTTGGGATTTCCTATTGGGTCATATAATTACTGTATTGTGTGTTTGCTTAAGATTTGTTTGTGTGTTTCCATTGTGTAACAAATAATCAACTTAGAATTCTGGATTCTCTGTCCATGCCAAAGTGCAGAACTTATCTAAATTGGGGTGCTGGAACCCAGAGTGTTTAACACTGGGGTGCGAAGTTGATCCATACAAAAGTGCAGGAATTCCAAAAAGTTTGCATCGGGTCACGTAATGATTCCACGCCGACGCGTTAAATCGCATTGAGGCGCATAGAATCAAGCGCTGGGGCACGAACTTGACATCTAGCAAAATTGTTATATTTTGCCTACCCTATTTCTTTACCTATAAATAGGCCACGCTAATTTCTTTGTAAAAAAAGGGTAAAGAGATGAGAGAGGAGCCGAGTAAAACTGGGGAAAAGGTCTGAAGAGGTTTCTTCTAGAGAGAGAGCTATTCCAAAGAGGTAAGGGTAGATTAGAAGAGAAGAGATAGTGGTTTTATATTTCTGTAATCTTGTATTAATTCTTCCTTATAACTCTTTATATGTTTTATAGTAAATGGTTAGAATAAGCAACTAGATATAGGATCATTTATTGTCCTATAAACTCTCGTGTCTCTCTTGCTTCAGCCAAGTTTTTGTGATTTTCTATTGGGTCCTATAATTACTGTATTGTGTATTCATTTGAGATTTGTTTACATGTTTCTACTGCACAACAGCGAAATTAAAGTGATTTAAGAGAGGTCAATTACTCTTATTTCATAAGATGAGATTTTGAGTTTGAATAATTTTCCCGATGATCTTAGAACTACACAAGATGACAAAATCATTACCCAACAACCTGGATAGAAATGACGCTTGCCCACTTTCTTTGTGAGTGATTCTTCAAACGTAAAGTGAATGGTGGCAAGCAATTCGGAAGTTAGTAAATGATAGTCCTATGAGATGAGAATTTCTCTCGTTTCTTATTTGTAGTTGGTGGCCACCTCTGTTCACTCCCAACAGGTTTACAAGTGAAGGTTTACTGATGATGCTAGCTTCACTATTTATTGCCCGTTTTGCATAGTTGTTATTTGTTAAGAACAGAACACCTTTGAGTTTTTTTTTAACAAAATTTGGTCTCACATAGCCATTAGCCCACATTCTTCTATTCTATCTCTAATATGTACTCAACCATTCCTATTAAATTTATTGTATTTATTATTTTAATTTTTATATATTCACTTTACTACCTAAATAATACCATAACACTTAGAATACAGATCTTATATTCTTAATATTACTTTATAAAATTATGTAATATAAAATAATGTATAAAATAAATAAATCAATATTTATTATTTTAATTTTTATATACTTGTAATTGATACCCTCATTTTAATACTTTTATCAAGGGTATAACAGTAATAGGGTGTTCAAATACAAATAGTGCCACTAGACGAATGATGGAGTTATATGAAAGATTCATTTGCTTGAAGTTCACGTGACATAAGTGGACATCCCCTTCCAAATTTTGAATGGAAATCAATTCGTTAAAATTGAAAATGTTAAAGAAAACCTTAAATAAGTTGGAGACAACATATACACCCCTGCTGGTTGGGATACATCTCCCTCCAACCTTTGGTGTAGCCTGTGACTGCCGTTTGAAACATATAAACATCTTAGTACATTGTTGACATTTCAACTATTTGGAATAATAGAATCGTAAAAATTCTCTAAAAAATATTAAAAAAACAGTAAAAAACTTCTTTTCATTTTCTTCTTCTCTGACCCTTATTCTCAATCGCAATTTTCTCTCTCCCCCGCCCTCCTCAACGCCATTCTCTTCTCCTATAATTTCACCAGCGTAGATTCCTATTGAGACAAACCGTAAAGCTTATTCTTCTCCCTCTCCAATATCTTCTTCCTTTGCTCTCTACTTTCAAAGGCGCTTTTAAGCCCTAAGGAGGGGGTTTGATCTTTTGTTGCTCCCATTGACCATAGAGGCCTGCGAGAGAGAGCATTGAGCAATACCTTCGCCCAGGCTCTGGATGAACGATGGGAGAAGCGACGACTGCGTTCTAGTAAGCTTCGCTTGTGATTTCTGACCCTCCGTTGCCAGACATTTGAGAGCTCAAAATTTTCAAATTTCAACCGTCTAAATAAAATCACTGAGACAGTGCCAACACAGGAAACGAAAATGGCTGAGACTTTTTAAAGGAGAAGAAGAATTGAAACAGAGAGAGAAATGGAGGAGAGACAACCAGAAAAAAGGTAATTGTTTGTTAGCCAAGAAATTTTCGGTCAGTAGATAAATCAGAGAGAGAAGATGTGAAAAGAGTTTCCAGATTTTTTTTAGGTTATTTATATATTTTATATTTAGTTTTTATTTTTATTGAATATTATTTTATTATTTTTTAGTAAGCCAAACAGGGATAAAAAGGTTTTTACATAGTAGATTTTGGGATAATCAACAGTTTCGTTAAAGTCTGTATGCATGTAGGGTGAATAAGTTGCTATACCAAACGTTGGACGGAGGATGGTGATTACCTCAAATCTTGGGGATGTTTTTGTTTTTTAACATAAACAAGTCTCCCCTCAAGTCAACGAAACAGCCACCGGTCTTTCTAGTTGTTGTCACTGAACATTCCTACCATTAGTCAAATTGGGTTATTTTGGCGAGTTTCCATTAAACGATTCTAGGGTTTTTCATTGAACCTTCCTGCCATTTCAGTGACTTAACGCTTTCTTCCATATTGCCTGCTAAAACAGCCCAAAAGCAATTCACCAGAAATGAGTTTCCAACGTTTCCTGTCATTGATTTTTCTTTCTCTTGTATGTTTCATATTTGTAGTTCCGGTTACGAATCAGTCATTAAGCGCCTCCGAACTGTTTCGAGAATGTAAACTTCCATTCAGATGTGGAAACTTCACAGCTGATTATCCATTCTGGGGAAATGACCGACCCGAATATTGCGGACTCCCTGAGCTGGAGCTCCTTTGTCTGGAAGATAGGCCTGTCATGGTGATCAATGACGTATATTACGTTATTTTAAATGTCAGCGTGAAAGCCAAAACTTTCAGGGTGGCAAGAAAGGACTACTTAAACGGAATCTGTTCACCTCGATTTATTAACACAACTCTCAATTCCCAGGTCATTGGTTATGTCCCCGAGTATGAGATGGTTACCCTACTTTACGCTTGCCCATTATCTGCATCACTTTCAGGGCATTTTACTTGCTCTTTTACTGGTACCGACGACAAAGACGGATATATAGTAGCAGGAGCCAACGGTCCTGGGACATGCGTTACTGGTGTTAGTGTTCCGATTCCTAAAACTTCACTTCCAATATTGAAAGAAAAACCATCTGTTTTCGAACGGACGCTAAGAGACGGATTTGAGCTGAAGTGGGATGTGGGAGGAGTAGAATGTGAGAAGTGCAGGGAATCCTTGGGAATTTGTGCTTATGATTTGAATCAAACAAATTGCTACTGCCGAAATGGACAATTTAGCAATTCCGGAGTATGTAATGTCCAATCAATTTCCTCAGGTACGCACCTCAATTTCAGGGCAACTTCTTATTTATTACCAACCAAAAGCAGTTCTCTTCTTAACTTACAAGCTATAGAACAATTGGGGTTGTCCAGAGCATGTGCTAGGTAATTTATATAAATCTGTTTACACAGTAGTGATACAACAATCTTTAGCTGAGGTTTGTAGTCCGTTCTACTATACATTCCATTTTCTGGGNGTCTATATACCGCTGATTCAATCTTCTTCTTTTTTCCTTAATCATTTTATAGAAACTAATAAATAATTGAACTTTCATTCAAATGAATTATTTTTCTCAATTCACTAAAGTTTATACACAGATTCAACGTCAATGCAATAAAAACTTCTGAATCTCTGGTTATGGTGCAGGACAATCGTCCAATGATCACAATAAANGAAAATAAACCATTCTTCAATAAATCAAGGAAGATTTCCATAGGTAATATGTTGACCTAGCTACTTGATTATCTTTCTATTGACGTTACCATAAATCAACACTTCGGAAGTGATGATTGCAAGCTAGGAGAGTAATTTAAGAAATTTTATTTTCATTCGCATTGGCTTAACCGTATCTTTGATTACAGGTATTACAGCTAGTGTGGTGGGGATAATAATACTCTCGATTCTTCTTGTGGGCTCAGGACGATTCTGGACGAAGAAAACAGAGGATGATCAGAAGATCGAGGCATTTTTTAGAAATTGTCCATCCCTTGCTCCACAGAGATATAATTACTCTGATGTTAAAATCATGACACAATCATTCAGCAATAAACTTGGTCGAGGAGGATATGGTGATGTTTACAAAGGACAGCTAGCTGATGGTCATCTTGTGGCGGTGAAGGTCTTGAAGGAATCGAGGGGAAATGGAGAGGACTTCATCAATGAGGTGGTCAGCATTAGTCAAACATCGCACGTAAATATAGTCACTCTTCGAGGTTTTTGTTTTGAAAGGAAGAAGAGAGCTCTAATCTACGAATTCATGGCTAATGGATCTCTGGATAAGTTTATATATAACCAAGAATCGCCAAATCCTAAATGCAATTTGGAATGGAAAACAATGTATCAAATTGCAATTGGCATTGCAAGAGGACTAGAGTATTTACACCGAGGTTGTAACACAAGGATTGTGCATTTTGATATTAAACCTCACAACATTCTTTTAGATGAAAACTTCCGCCCCAAGATATCTGATTTTGGGCTTGCTAAACAATCCAACAAGAGAGAGAGTATAATGTCAATGTTGCATGCAAGAGGAACTGTAGGATATATTGCACCAGAAGTATTCTGCAGAAACTTTGGGGGAGTCTCTTACAAGTCTGATGTCTACAGTTATGGAATGATGACTCTCGAAATAGTAGGAGGAAGAAAGAATATCAACCCGACAGTATCTCACACTAGTGAAATATATTTTCCAGATTCAATTTATAAGCTTCTTGAACCCAAGAACGATTCTAAACTTCAAGGTGTTGCCACTGAAGAAGAAGAAGAGATGGCAAAAAAGATGATCGTAGTGAGCTTGTGGTGCATTCAAACGAATCCATCTGATAGACCATCAATGAGTAAAGTTGTGGAAATGTTGGAAGGTAGTCTGGAAGACTTGCAAATCCCACCGAAACCCTCTTTGTCTTCCCCACCAAGATCACCCAAGCATATTTCCACTATATCATCAGTGACAGAACTTGCTTCACAGGAAGAACAATGCATTAGGCTGAGTGATATATCCCAAAATTAAGAGCGTTTCATTTATCTCAAACTGTTACAGAACAAAATTTGATGTTGGTTGATTAATTGCATGAAGATAATGCTTAATTATCAAGCACGGCGCCATGTGTACAAGACAATTTTGTACTATAGTGCTGTCAAATTTCAAATGTAACAGGTTTGTAAGCTTGTTTAGAACAGAGTATGGGCAAAATATTGTCTTAACAATTGTTCTTTAAATTAACAATCTCATCTGAAACGAGACAATCTCAGGGTTGTATGTGACCGTGTGTGGAGAACTTTATTCAAACTTTTCATCAGGCAGAGCAAATATGAAAAGTTGTGGATATTGATGGGCTTAGGTAAACTCTATTTGGTTGCGATTACGTCAAGTAATTTCATTATCAGAAAATGTAATCAGTGAAAGCTTGAATGTAAAACGAGTTGGAAAATAACAAGTATGTTGCACTTACATGATTCATGCATTTTATGAGTAATTTCACGTTTCTTGGGCTCACTTTAATTCCATCGAAGCTGTGATAGGAGACTCATCAAACATGCACTTCTAACGCGTACGGTACTTCGTGCTTTGTTTTTAAAGCATGAATTCAATTTCTAAAAAAGAAAATGAAAAATATATATTAATACGACTGTAAAAATAGATATCAAACGTTAAAACTGACAAACCAACAGGTATTTTATAGGTATCGAGAAGTCAAGCGTTATTATTCAACAACAAAAGAAAATTATATTGATCGGTTAGTTTCTTAAAAAAAATTATAATATCTAAATTTTTTGGTCATTTTTTTTATTTCATCTTAATTATTCAGTTGGCAATTAATTTTACAAAGACAATGATTATTTAGTTGATATATCATGTTTAGAATTGGATTCAGAATGAAAAAAGTGATAGGTAATGCAAATCTGAATCGAAAATGCATTAATTTCTACTACATGATATACATTTTCGAATATGAGTTAAAAATCCATGCTAAAGACTGCAATAACTTGAGTGTTAATTTTAATTATTTTTGTTCTCCGTATAGCGTTTAATCGAAGTCGATATATAGGAAGATGAAAAACGATTATTGTTTCTTAATTAATTACACCTACCATTTGGCTCTCTGCGTGACTCTACCGTTTAACGTTGTAGTAACGTTGAAGCTTTACTTTTTATCCCTACAAAAATACGAGAATTATCTTAAAAAGAAAAGCGGAAGTCATGGTAAACAAGATTTCCGGTCTTTCTTTTTTTATTATCTAATGCAAGAGGGATTCTATTCATTTTCCCCAGACACTAGCTTTACCCGAAATGAGCTTCCAGCTTTTCTCCCCGTTACCTTTTCTTTGTTGCATATTCCTGCTTCTAAGCAGCATTCAGTTATCTTTTAGCAATCATCACATGTTCCAGGCTTGTAATAGTATATTCCGCTGTGGGAATATGACCGCTTGTTATCCTTTCTGGGGAGGCGATCAACAAAAATTCTGTGGCCACCCGAAGTTAGAGCTCAAATGTGAGTCGGGTGCGACTACCATGATGATCAATGATGTAAAATACCGTGTTTTAGACGTCCATGAGAAGGCACTGGTTCTCAAGATTGCAAGACAGGACTTCTTGGACGGAATTTGTCCACCTATATTACGTAACCCCATCATTGATTATTCACTTTTTGATTATTCTGATGGGTATGAGACGTTCAAACTAGTTTATGGTTTCCCATCTCGTGAGCAATTGACTTGCTCCACCAAGGAGGTCAACTATACTGATGGCTACATACAAACAGGAGCTATGCGTTCTCCGGCTTTTAATGTTAGTGTTAATGTTACGGTTTCTAAAGCTTTGGTTTCAGCGGCAAAAGAAAATCGGTCGGCTTTGGAAAATGCCCTACGTCAAGGATTCCAGGTAAAAGTGAAGGTGAGTCGTATGGAATTATGTGAGAAGTGTTTCTTTTCTAATGGACGCTGTGGCTATGATGAAGCTTCGAAGCAAACAATTTGCTACTGCCCAAATGAACCATTCAACTCGTCAACCGGATGTTCTTTGTCCATGGCTCAAAAGAAGCCACCAGCTTCATCAGGTATGCCCTTCAATTTTCAGCACAGTGCTAAGTACAATGCAATTACTGATTCACCTTTTAATTTATGAGTGATTAACTGGTTGATAATTCTAACTTCATATTGACTTTTGATGCTTTTTCACAGAATCATCTTGCAACAAGCGAAAGAAGATTGCCATAGGTAATATTTTCATCTGACATTGTTTTTCTTAACATTTTAGTTTCCTCGTGAGTAGCATTTTATCCACAATTACTTCCGCGTTCATGATTATTAGGAAAGCAAATTTTATAGTTCTTCGTTTTCAATCACAGTGGATTATGCTTTATCTTTGAATACAGGCTTTGCAGTCAGCGCGGGAGTCCTAATGCTAGTCCTAGTCCTTTCAGTTCTTCTCATCCGTGGCATAAGACAAAAGCTTAAGTTAGATAAGGTTTTGGTCTTATGCGATAAGAAGACAAAGAATCATCAAAACGTGGAGGAGTTTGTCAGAGTTTGCAGATCTCTTGCTCCACAGAGGTTTACTTATTCTGAAGTTAAAAAGATGACACAATCATTCAGCAATAAACTTGGCCAGGGAGGGCATGCTGATGTTTACAAAGGAAACCTACCTGACGGTCGTCTTGTGGCAGTGAAAGTCTTCAAGTCATCCGAAGGTAATGGGGAAGACTTTATAAATGAAGTGGCTAGCATTAGTAGCACATCCCATGTCAATATAGTGGCTTTTCTAGGTTTTTGTTATGAGAGAAAGAAAAGAGCTCTAATCTATGAATTCATGCATAATGGATCTCTAGATAAGTTTATATATGATCAAGAACCTTTGGAACGTAAGTTGGAATGGAAGACATTATATGAAATTGCAGTTGGTATTGCCAGAGGATTAGAGTATTTACACCGAGGTTGTAACATAAGAATTGTGCATTTTGACATAAAACCTCACAACATTCTTTTGGATGAAGATTTCTGCCCAAAGATATCAGATTTCGGACTTGCTAAACAATCCAAAAAAACGGAGAGTACCATATCTATGTTTTATGCAAGAGGTACCGCAGGCTATATTGCCCCAGAAGTATTTTCTCGAAACTTCGGAAGAGTCTCTTACAAGTCCGATGTCTACAGTTATGGAATGATGATTCTTGAAATGGTTGGAGGAAGAAAGAACATTGATGCTATAGTGTCTCACAGCAGTGAAATATGTTTTCCAGATTCAATTTATAAGCATCTTGAACCAGGCAAGGGTTTCGAGCTTTACGGGNGTTGTCACTGAAGAAGAAGAGGAGATGGTGAGAAAGATGATCTTTGTGGGCTTGTGGTGTATTCAAATCAATCCATGTGATAGACCATCAATGACTAAGGTTGTGGAGGCGTTGGAATGAAGCCCAGAAAGCTTGCAATTTCTACCAGAATCTTCTTGGTCGTCCCCAACATTATCATTAACACAACTTGCATCGCAGGTAGAAACATGCATTACGCTTAGTGATATTTCTCCCAACAAATATCACGAACTGTAGCAGATGTAATTATTATCTGGTAATTAATTTCATGAAGATATTGCTTATTTAGTATTACCGTGTCATCAGACGTCCTTTAGTTTGCGTTCATGTTTATATAACAGAGAATGGTTTGTCTTCTCAATTATTTTCTAACTTTTTCATTAGATAGAGCAATATGAAAAGTTGATCATGTTCATGGACTTAAATAACTCTATTTGGCTGAATCAACAGTTCATTTTTCCTTCACAGTAGTAGCATATCACAAATGTTTCAATTCACTTACAAGATGAAAAATCACCTCTTTATCATGCATCAGATATCAAGAGTGCGATGCAATCTTAATTATCACATGTTATATACTCGATAAACCATTGCGCTGAACTGTCTGTATAATTTCACTAAAGACGTATCGTAAGCAATGCTAATGCCAGAGTCCTGAAGAGTGAAGATAATATAACCAAGTAAAAAACCTATATGATGACAAGAGTCTATTCAACACAAGGAAAACATTAACTAATCAACTTTAGTTGACAGAACATAATGGAAAAGAAAATTACGTATACTGACAAATTAACTAATATTTTGAATCANACTTCACCAGATAATGATTACCAAGCAAAAAAGTTCCAATCTTCATCAGTTTCTTGACAATTTAATCAAATTTTATATAAATTTAAATGCAGAAGCAAGACTGAAGACTCTTTCGAAATAAAATTTGCAGCATGAAAGAGCCTAAAGAAAAACCCTGCATGGTATCCTAGATTTAAGTTGGAGAATTCATATATTGTCTCCAGGCCGAAACTAAGTTCAATCAGAGACTCAAGAAAGAGGAATAAAGCCGTTAGGTTGGCTGCTCTGTGTAAGAAAATAAGGCCGAGGTAGAATAAGCTTGGTGAGATGTAGTCTTTGTGGAGGAAATCATTGGCATTTGGCACGCATCCCTTAGCAGCAGTGAGCGAAATGGAAACAGCCTAAACCATCAGTGAGAGTTGATTTGCCTTATTTTGCTCTGGCCCAAAGACGAAATTGATACTGATGGTGTTTGCCAATTTGCGCAATTAACCATAATTTGTATGTTTCACATTCTTAGGTTCATGCTGTTCAAGACCATAGCAATTTGATCTTCCACCAAGGGTCTTTTTGAACCTGACTAGCTAGATGCAGGTCCAAAGCATAAAAA